>PVLA01008272.1:0-14078 GCA_004027455.1 Hydrochoerus hydrochaeris
GGGATCACACACTCTTTTCAGACACACCAAAGTCTTACAGTTAGTTGTAGGGGGTTTTACTACTGGCCCTATTTATCCCCTGTACACCTCTATTTTAGGGGTATACTCACCACATTGATACAGTCAACCCGGTGTAGTCCAAAGTTCACCACCTGGGAGCAAAATTCCAAATTTTCTCACACTAACTGGATCCCACTGAGATCTTCTGATGTTCCAGGTGGGAGGGCGGGCCCACAGGGGAGGTTCCAGGCAGCCTATGCCTGACGCAGGCTTCCGCTGAGTTCCTGGTGGCAGGGTGGGCCCTTGGGGGAGGTTTGGGGCAGCTTACCCCTGATGCAGGCTTCTGCTAAGTTCCTGCTGGCAGGGCAGGCCCTCTGTGGTGGTTCCGGGCAGCTTCGACACCATATGTCTTGAGAGTAGCAAATATATTTATCCGTTGAATAAGTAACTGGTTGGCTCTCTCCTATGTGTCAAGTAATGTCTCAGAGTCTAGAAAGAAGTAATGAAAAAGGTTATGTAAATATTTTTGCCTTATTTCTTGGGAGAGTCAATAAACAAGAAAGTAAAATATGCAGCAGATAAGGGCAATGTTTAAAAATCTAGGTAGGGGATGGAGAACAGAGTATAGTTAGGAGTGATACCAGTATGCCTGGAAACATTTCTTAAAATGTTTATCATACCAGAAGAACTCACTGAAGAGAGAGCATTTGAGATGGGGACTGAAGGGACAAGTCATTATTATATATTTTGAAAAGGAGATCAAATATATAGAGATCAGCAAGTGTCATAGCCCTGCAGCAAAAGAATGTCCTCTAAGGAAAACAAAGAGTTCAGTATGACTAGAATGTCATCATATAGAGAAAAAGCAGAAGACAGGGTCTCCCTGGAAAATAAGAACTGGAGCGTGAATGGGGCAGAGCCTTCAAACCTTTGATCTTTACTAGAAAAGATAGGAATCTATTGACAGTATTTAGATAGAAGAATGGCCCATCGTTTGAGTAATTTTTCTCTTTCATCTCTTAGAAAATATAATGAAGTACTAGGCATGAAACATCTATTCAATATATTGTGGTTGGCTCATTCTAAAGAGATCAATTCTTTCCTTGTCTTTCATAATTTTGTGTCACAATCACAATTACATGTAGGTGCTTTCTGTATTGGTCATCTTTCTTGTCATGGGGACAAAATACCTAACATTCACAATTCAAAGGAGAAGCTTATTTGATTCACAGGTTCATAGGGCTTAGTCCATGGCCAACTAACTCCAAGGCAAGTATGACACAGCAGAAGGGAGTGACGGAAGAAAGCTGAAACCCAAAGAGGCCAGAAGCAGCAGAGCACAGGCAAAAGGTAGTAAGGAAAGATACATCCTTCCAGGTCACACCCCAGGGACCCACCTCCAAGAGGTCTCTTCTCCTAGGACTGCACTCCACTGTCCCTATCAGTGGAATCCGGGGATGAGTAAAGCACTTCCATGATCCAATCACCTCTCAAGGAATCTGTTAATCTGGTCAAGTTGACAAGTGAATTTAACCATCACGTCTTCCTAACCAAAAAATATATTCGCTGTAAAGAAATGGGCATTTTAAAAAACAGTTTACACCCAGATCAGTTTTTTTTTTTTTTTTTTTTCAGCAATAACGATTCATTTGCTGATCAGGCCTGGGACACTGTGACACAGATAACTTGGTGAGGGGCAGGAAAAACCGTGCAGGAGGTAGTCTAAGGCAGTGGTGGCAAACCTTTGGCACACGTGCCAGCGTGGGCTGTTTGTTATGTTGAAAGTTCTAAAAGATTTGCCATCAACTGGTCTAGGGCAAGAGAAACTGGCACACTTTATAAGTAGTGGGGATACATTCTGTCCCCACCTATGCAAATTATAGAATTCCTTTCAGCTTTTTACTATATTTCAACTATAAAGTTCAATCTGTTTCAACTAGTTTTTCTTCTTAAGACAGTTTGTTTATATTACAGAAATATATTCCCAGTTGTATAGCCTTTGTAAAGGTATACCGGGACAGACTCAAAATTTTTTTCTTCTGTAAACAAGTTCACATATAAACACATGTTGTAAATTTTGAAATTAGAAACTTGACGATAGCTCTTGCAATTTGACAGACAAGACTCATAGTTCAGTCATGCCTTTCCTGAGTAAATATAGATCTACCACTGACATAATTAACCAATCTTCATCCCCCACCCCACCTAACCACACTCTGCCTTGGTCATGGGTTTGATGCATTTGCCACTAACATGTAGAGAGCTGTCTGTATTATACAATCAGGGGTAGAGTTTGGAAAGAGGACTCTACAGGATTCACTTCATCTACTGCAGCAGTGTGTCATTCTGAATCTTGAAGATGACTGGCTTAGTTTCAACATGGCATCTCCAAATCTTTCAGGATGTTGGAAATACTAAGGGGAGAATCCCAGTAATGTGGCAAGGAGGAAATTGTCCGACACAGGAAAAGCCTATGTGCATATTCTGCCCCAACTTCACCTAGAAACACCTGAATGTTAACCCCCAGTGTTCCTAACTGTACCACACGTCATCAGGAGTCAGCACAAACTTGTTATACTCAATAAAGAACCTTCCTCTGTCTTACACCCCTCTTGTCCAGAGTTCACAAGGCATTCATTGTACCCTCTATACATTCATTTCATGACTGATACTCTGTACTTTTAAATCTGTGCCTCCTATGAGACTGCAGGTCTCAAACACAGCGTTCACACTTTCATCATTTCTTTATCATTAACATCCAGTACAACCCTTGGCACATGTAAGTTTACAGAACTGTTTGGTTGGTTCAGTCCTGTCACACTGCCTAGAAACAACATGCATGTGGAAGGAAGCCAAGTCCAGCTTTTCATTTGAGAAAGATCTTTCTTCTTTCTTCGAAACTGCATCAGTGCATAACAGAGCCACCATGAATGGCAGCCGAGTTTAGTTAACAAAGATAATAAAGAGCAATGGGGTTACCTGGCCCAGACAGGTCTGTTTCAGCAGTACGTTACAAGGTATTTAACAGTGACAGTCTCATCTTATTTTTAGCAACATTATTACCTTTCTAAAAATTACACACAAGGAATGGTGGTCTTGAAGCTGGATCCAAAGTTCCTGTAACTTTCAGAGGATCTAAGAGTTGAGCTGAGATCCGTCTTCAGCACGGAGGCTTGCTGTGTGCGGGAGAGACTGCTCTGCTGGAACTTTTAAAGTAACACACAATTTACTTAACAGCCATTCTTGGGGAAACCCTGACTGGTGAAATGTTCAAATGCCCATACTACTGAATGAGACGCTTACTACATTCTGATTACATTTTACAAAGTAATGGTTGCCTCATGGATTGTGGCATGACACCACTAGAACAATTATGATGTTCAAAAATGTTTTTTTTGCATTGTCTTGTAGTCTCAGATATAAGAGGTTGGGAGTTTGTGTTCCAGGAGGACAGGACCTGTAGACCAGCACTGCATTGTGGCAGTCACCATGGACACGAAGGCGAGAAATTACAGGGGTCTTTTGAAGACAGTATAGACTCTGTGAGAAATGCCAAGTATTTTCCCAATCTGCGTTATAAACCCCTTTCGTATCCAATGAGTCTTCATTTAGTTTGTGGAGCATAATTGCTTTCAGTTGGGTGATTTAGCAAGATAGTGGCAGTATGCCTGGAAAAGAGGGTAAGAGTTAGGGTATGGCTTTTGAAGCTGGGAGTTGCTGGTAAAGCGACAAGTGGAAACCAGCAAGGCTTTTTGCAATATTTGTGCTGTTGTTGGAGATGCTAGTAAATGCTGGGAGCAGCCTTGGACTTCCTACCTGCAGGCAGACTGGGAACACAACTGGTTGTTATCTTTGAACATCACAAGAGAGGAGGAGCCTCAAAACCTGGGAGAAGTAGAGGCACTTAGGTGGAAGGAGATGACTTTTTCTTCTCATAAGAGTTTAAGGTAAGGTTAAAAGAGAAGCACATTAAACATGTCTCTCCTAAGAAGTAGAAGGTTTCAAGTGAGTGTTCTATGGTTACTTTTATGTTGCTACTCCTTAGATTAAAGAAGAAAGAAAGAGAAGTATCTAGTCATAAAAGAAAACAAAGAAAGAGACAGAGAGAGAGAGACACAGGGACACAGAAGCACGAAGATAGGAAGGAACAGGACAACAGGACAGTCCTTGAATTAAGGATAGAGATTACAGTTATTGTAGGGAACAGGTAGGCTGGCACTGGGTGACCCATCAATTGGGAAGGGACAGAATTGGAAAGGGAGAGGCAGGGTAGTGAGCAGAGCCCCACAGTAAGGTCGCAGGAGCTGGACTGGACACCAGCTGTCCCCAGTCCTCCATCACTGTGGCTTAGGAGCAGTTCCTCTAACCCAAAAGACTGCCTAGTGGTGAAAAGCACACACCTGGTATGGAGGGTCTTCTGAAGGTGGCGGTGTGCGTCATTGGTAAGGGATTTCACCGTTTCATGCTATCTCCTTCTCCTGTGCTCTCCTTCCTACCCCTCTCTGCCAGGCGTGCTCGTGAAATATTTTCCTTTCCTCCTACTCTTTTACCGTGCTCTGCAGTGTGCACTCAGCTCTTTGGAATTCTGTGGGTGATAGGGGTTTTCTCCTCCATTTCATATGCTCAGCGATGTGGAAAGAGAAGTATGAACTCTGACACTGTCTTTTTGCAAACATTTTGATGAAAGGACAAGTGATTGTCACATGTCTTAAAACAGGTGGTACAGAGATGTGGAAGATACCTTGTTACCAGCAACGGCTCCTTTCTCATGTCGTCCCAAAATGCTGGCATGTGTCCAACAGCCCAATTTGGAGAGAATCCTATTTTATTCAAGCCCCAGATGGCATATGCTATGAATGGTTCATTGGATAAATACCCATTCTCTCCCTCTGCTAAGCCCTAGGTCTGTCTCTCTTGCACTCTAGTCATCTTTGCTATTTTTCTCTTTCTTTAAATTCCTTTGATGTTGCGGATTATTTTTTCTCTCTTTGAAAATTCCTTCTGGCTCATGGATTTCAGAAGTGCAAGTGCTTTAAACTTTTCCCTCCTCTTTTGAATTAATATATTGTGCTTCACACTTTTTTTCTTTCCATTTTTTGGGACCGACTACTGCGTTGTTTTATATTACATTTTCATTTCAGAGCTGTTTGAAAATGGAACTCATGCCATGCACGTGAATATTTTGCCTCCTCTTAGCTGATTTAATCAGCATGAATACCATTATTCATGCAATTGCATGAATAATTTATTTCACTGTTGTAAAAGTTTAATAAAAGTTTTCTTGTCTTTATCAAATTCCATGTTACTCTTTGTTCATTTTATAGCAGCAACATAATCAGAATATAAAGCAGCTCATATCAAAAAGCAATGAATGGAATGGACTTCATTAAGACTCTTGTGGGGATTTTTAGTGCCATTTTACTTATGATTAAATATTATTTTATACATGGAGAAGATATAACTTTCTATAGATCTAAGCATGACCAGCACTAGTCAATCTGTGCCATTTATGAATTGGGGAAATTTGGAATGACATTATTATAACAGAAATACCCAGACTTCTTTGGATCATGAAACAGAACCTATGGTTTTTGTCTATGTATGTGGATATGCAACTCTTATCTACTGAGTAAGGTTACATTAGGGACATTCATAATCCAGGATTATTATTTCTTATAGAAGTAGAGTTGCTAGTAACTAATATTTTTTTGTTCACAGTTAATTTTTCTGTTAAAGCCCTAAATTTCTGTTAAAGGGAGTTTTATCAGTAAAATTACTCTTTAGATTAAAACCACCTTACTAACATGTGTTACTTTAAATCTAGAGTGGTAAACTTTTTCAGTAAGAGCCACCCACATGGACACTTCAGTAAAGTCACATTGTAATCCCACAGTGGATGGTAAAATTGCAAGCATGCATTCTTTTTGTGAAATCAGGTGCTAAATTCTTGAAAGTTAGAAATTCTTTCAAGACAGGCATGAAAAATCTGAGAAGACATTAATCTGATAAAGTATGAGGCACTTATGATATAACTCTAGAAGGAAAAGCTTTGGTCACGGTCCAGGAAATGATCACTGGCTGATGCAGGTCCGCAATCTCTTTCCTTAAGCACTGGAGCCATTGTTACAGAAATCAGAATCTGGAGGGCTTTAGAGAAGTAATATGATATATATCATATAGAATATAACATCATCCAGGACGCCTAGAACATCACCTTACATATTTCCTCAGCAAAATTTGTCAATGTTCATTCTGTGTGCATTAGATTATGATCAGGAGTACTTCTGTTTTAGTTCACATCAAGTTTTATTGCCAAATGAGTTCAGAGCATATTGACTTTGCTATAACCTAGCTTTTTTGCTATTTCAGATTACAGATTTGTACCTGTATATCAACAAACATTTAGGAGTTCTGGCATGATCCAGAGGGCTGCTAGTGGTGGGCCTATGATGAGGACCCTTCTCCCAAGGAGGATACGCAGTCTAGTTGAGAGATAACTAAGCAAGACAGTATTTACATAGTATTTGTTTTTTTTTAAGACATTCAGATGAAATTGAAAAAATTAGGAAAAGTTCCTAGGTATGTTACCATCTCTAATTTTAACTATTTTTCATGAATGAATGTGTAGAAATGAATCACTTGCTGAAGAATGGGACTGCTGCTGACTTCAGGAGTCCAACCATTAACACAGCAAAGGCAAAGTAAAACCTAAGAAATAACATGAAACAACTTCAAGATTTTGGTGGGTGTGAAAAAAAGAGAGGCTTATTTTTTTGCTCATGTTACATATATACTGCTACTCGTGTTTCCTTTTCTCTAAGATACGGAGTGAAAGATTCTCCCTTAGCGAGTACCTTGCTATTCTTACAATTTAATACAGGAAAGAGGATAGCAAAAGCCTGGAGGAGCTCTCAGTGCTCTTGCCCGGAACTGGTATATACCGTCAGTCGCCATTTTCATTGACCAAAGCAAGACTCATGGTAAAACCTGATTTCAGGAAACATAATCTTCACAGTGGATGGCCCATGATGGTGCCCCAGGAAAAGGAGCAAACTCTGACATGAGTAGATTTCCACACCTTACGTCTTTATTCTACATGCTGGAGGAGCTCTCAATCAATGCTCTTGCCCGGACCTGGTATATACCGTCAGTCGCCATTTTCATTGACCAAAGCAAGACTCATGGTACAACCTGATTTCAGGAAGCATAATCTTCCCAGTGGATGGCCCATGATGGTGCCCCAGGAAAAGGCACAAACTCTGACATGAGTAGATTTCCACACCTTACTTCCTTATTCTACATGCTGTGTCCTTCACTGATCAGATCCTCTGAGTTAGTAGTACAGTGCTTCTATGTTGAACAAGTGGTAACTCGATTCCTTCAACTCCTGAAAAGCCTGTTCTTAACTTATGAGAAATGTTTCATATGAAAATGAAAGCTGATCATGATAGACATTGGTGAATAAAGAGTACCATAAGTAGGAACTTAAGAAGATACATTGCAAACAAAAAATACTTGGACTCTGGGCAATGGGAAGACAGTTCTATCACAACTGAATAACAGGTTAACAACAAATAAGATCACACAATCATTAAGTTATTTCAATAATTTAACTAAAAAATAAAAAACTTCTGCATACAAATTTTCAAATAAAACACCCTGTTTTGTTGAATAAACATCCTGTGCTCATTCAGAAAAATTAAAGCCTACATATAATAACCTAGAGACTTTGCTTCTAATGTTATGTCCATTGGATAAGGAAGACAAAATAAAACACAAGGACAGGATTGAAGATTAAGTACCAATTCATGAGACCAACACATGATAATTCAAAGTAAAAGTATTTTGTCTTTTGAATGCTCAGTAACTTTTAGGAGAAACAAAAGCAGGTCTATAAAAGAAAATAAAACTCATAAGTATGTCGTGCTCTCTCCCTTCATCTCTTTCTCCCTCATCTCTCTCTGTTTCTGTCTGTGTCTTTGGCTCTCTGACGAATGCAGAGAGGTCTCTTACTGAAGACCCAGATACTTCTGGTTATGATATACGCATTCATGAGACCACGGTTCCTGCCTTAAAACAGACAACAAATAAAAAAAATGTGTTTTTTCTTTGGATTGTTAAATACGAAAATAAAATCTAAGTAAATTTGATTCTAAAAAAAGAAAAGCACCCCCTTCCTGTGAAGTAAGCAGCCCCAATCTATGGACATGTAAGTGGAAGGAGCAAACTCACAATAAACAGAGGTAAGAAGAAACTAGCCCAAAACTGCATGAACTTGTATAGCCCCCAAGTGGCTGGCATTAGGGACAGAAATTCAAGGAGGCCTGTGAAAGTGATCCCTGACTGATCAGCCCTCTCTCAGAGGCCTTTTCGGAGCACACACAGGAGTCTGCTGAGGATGGGAGTGGAGGAGGAGGGCAGAGGGCGATGTCCACACCTATCCGTGGTGGAAGGCAGAGCAAGGGCATTCAGTCTGAGGACTACAAAAGCAGGTTGAGAGAGATTTATTCCAAGGTGGAGCAAATGCACAGCTACCAAGAGCTGGAGGCACTGCATCTGGGCAGAGAAGTGCTCTCTATACCTTGCCCTTTGCCTGATCCAAGGCAGGGGCGTGCAAGGAGCCAGGGGCAGCGCAGCAAAGATGGATTGCATGAAGCTTAGTGAGCCCAAACCAGAGCAGAAGAGCTTGAAAACCACCACAGAACCTGAAAACCTGCTGGCAAGGAAAGATTCTCACTGGGATGCAAAACGTGAGAACATCTCCAGAATTACACTGGTGTTCAGATGAATGAGTTCCAGCTCCTCGTACAAAACATCTGAACACTCCGGCGAACTAACAGATCTAATAAAACCTACACCAACCTCAGACTCAGCTCAGCTCCAGGTTACATGGCTTCAGCTTCATTACCTGCAGCCTGCCACAGGCACGGGCATTGTTTTTTCATGAGCAAATGATATTTATATTCCTTTTACACACAATTTCTGGCACAAAATAAAAGAAATTTGTGGTATAAAAAGAAACAAGGCAAGGTGACACATAACCAACAAAATAAATAGTCAATAGAAGTAGATTCCAATAAAAAGATCACCAAAGTGTTAGAATTAGCAGATAAAATATCTGATATACACACCTTGAGTACATTTTCTAAAAAAAAAAACTATGGAAAACATGGTCTCAACATCTGCAAACAGATGAGAAATTTCATTTCAAATAGAGTACCAGAAACAGAGTGGCAAAGAGAAATTCCAAGATTTAAAAGCACAGTAGCATAAAATGAAGAATCATTCAGTTTCTTACACAATACTCTAGAAAAGATGAATAGGGCAATGAATTCAGAGACAAACTCACTGAAAGTATCCAAACTAATATTAAACGAGGATAAAAATCAACTGAGAAAAGCATCTGAGACTTGTGAAGCAGTATCAAATGGTCAAAAGTTCATATGCTAGATTCCAAGAGGTGGAAGAAAAGGAAAATAGATCCAAAGACACATTTGAGAAATAAATGACCAAGAAGTGTCCAAAATCAATTAAATATATCAAGCTACAAATCCAAGGCAAAAAATTATCAGGAACAAGAAAGTTAACATGAAAATCAAACATAAAGAGAAAATCTTAAAAGCAGCTACACACACACACTTTCAGGGAAGAAAGAACTGAAGCAGATTTCTTGCCATAAATGATAGAAACTGATATAACACAATGATCCCACATCTTTAAATTGCTGAAATAAAAAATATAATTGTCAGTTTAGAATTCTATAATTCATGAAAAGTTTGTTCTAAAACTAAAGGTGAAAAATAAAGAGATAAAACTTTAATTTAGTGCTAGCATCCACAGACTTATAGAAATATGGAAAATTATAGAAACATGGAAAGAAATGTTTTGGGTGAATCAGTGAAATACTTAGTTAAAAATATATTACATGGCCGAAGGATATGGTAGATGATCAGGAATATCATGTTCACATGGTACATTTCTGTAAAGTATGTATAGCAAACCAAAAGATTTGTTTCAAACAAAGAACAGTACAGTGACTAAGAGGTCATGAGTTTTATCCACATTCTCTGGTGCGATTTTTCTACTAGACCTCACCAAAAGCTCCATATGTCATCCTAATTCTCCATAAACAATTAAAGTGTCACTGGATCAACTATAAGAATTAAACAGCGGAACTGCTTGAAATAAAGCCTGGATTAGATGAAGATCCTTTTCATTGCTCTGGGACATATTTCTTGCAATGACCTCTCAAAATTTATACATAAGTGAAACAAACAAAATGTATGAAACAAATGTATGATGAGTTATAGCACACTGAAATCATATATTAACTCACTTAATAAACATCCTCTTCCAGTACTTCATTGCTGAGTGCTGACCACTACAAACTTAGTTTTAAATAGCAATAGTCATTTATTTTGCTCACAGATTTTCAATTTGGCCATGACAGCAGAAGTTCATCTTTGTGGCACACAGTGTAGGCTAGAGTAGTTTCGGGCTAGATGATGCATTTCCAAGATAGCAAAGTCTCAGAGCTGGCATGCTGGTGATTAGGGCTAGCTGAAGACATGTCTGAGGCAGCTGGTTGGGTCCTCAGTTTCTCTCACACAGGCCTCCCTGTTAAGTTGCCTGGGCTTCTTCCAGCAGGCAGACCAGTTCTAAGAGAAAAGATTCCTGTAATAGAGGACACAGAAGTTACCAATCTCTGAAAGTGTGGCTCAAGAAACTGTGATAGCACCATTTCCACTGGGTTTTATTGCTCAAAACAGTCATCAAGCCCACCCACAGTCAAAGGATAGTGCACAGACTCCATCTTCTCATGGAAGAAGTGTCAAAGAAATCTGTCCATTCTTAACCCACCGCGCATTTTTACCCTCTTTCTACTTTCATAGCACTTGACAATTTGCAGAACACCTTCTTACATATTTATTTCATCTTCCTATCTACCATTCACATAGAAAAAGCAGACAGGATCTGAAGACACCCTTGGTTCACAGGATCCAGTCTGTTGTGAAAAGTGAAAGTGTGGTTACAAATATACCTACTCTTCCTTGCTTTCAAGATAGATCTCAAATATCTCCTCTGCTGCTCATCTTCACTAACCCACATAAGGGTTGTGTGCCCTTCTCTGACTAATTCCTTATATCATTTATTGCTCTACGACTTGCCATTTCTTATAATATACTTCTGTACATTTTGTCTGCAAAATTTAAGATACTAGAGGGCAGAGGTTGCAAGGCAGTGACTCAAGTTTTGTTTTCTTTGCCAGTATGGTAATTTATACTTGGTCATTGCTTAAGAAGTATCTGTAAGGAGAAATAGATAAGCACATTCAAGATAGTATAGTGCAAATTATTTACATAAGTATTAAAATTCCTTCATTTTATTACTTCTAGAATAATTCTCAAGATTCACTAGGCAAACTGTTCTTAGCTGCCTAGAACTTAGTAAGTCATAGAGCATATTGATCACAATGGTAACTTTCAAAATACAAAGCTCATTCAAATCTCAGTTCAGTTTTTTTAGACTAAGGTTAAATAAGCAGCCATTGAATAGAAATCGGCAAAATAAAACCAAAATAAATAAAATTTTTTATTTTGCTTTACTGGAAAATAGACCTGAACTCCCATTAGTTTGATACAGTTTGTTTTCAGTTTTAAAAAATGCATGAAATCATGTGGAAATGATGTCAGGCAAAATTTTCTGATTTTTTGACATATGCAAATTAGAACTATAGATAATCATATATCTTTAAACTAAACTTTTTTTTTCAATTTGCAGGAAGATCCGGTGCAGGATGGCAATGTACTACTAGCACTGCATTAGGTAAGAAACCTAAAGGTACAAAACCAGCAGATGTTAGTGGTGCAAGTCATCTTTGTCTCATCTCACAGTCCTCGATGGTGTGTCTAGCCAGGCTGTGACTTGGGCACTTGTCCTCCTCCCACTCTGTGCTTCTGCAACTTTCTGGATTCACCCAAAATCAAGAAAAGAACAAGGACCTTAGAATAAAATCTGATCTCAAAAAAACGGAATGATTACAGGTCTCCCTAACTATTGAGCAATACATTAACAGCTAAACAATAGCCATGAGAGCTCTATATTTTAAATTTAAAAACTACCAGTGAATATTACAGGTAGCACAGATGAGAGTTGGCTTATTCTTTTATCCATATCCTTGTCTCTAGCTCTTTGCCCTGGTAAACACTCGCAGCTCTATGAAACAACTGATTTTTTTTTTTTTGGCTTTTGTCATTTTCCAGTGCAAGACAAAGATTGTCTGTTAAAATAAATTTTATATCATTTTCTATGAATATAGTTTTTTTCTGTTGAAGTAAATATTTGACTTACTTGAATAATTTAAATCTTACAATTTCCACATTGAAATATATTGTATTAGCAAATTCACCTTGAATCTTCTTGGTTGTATAATGTCTCCATCACAGTCTTTTGAGTGATCCCATTCAGACTCAAAAATTATGATTTCAATGATACAGTAGTGGATACAATTCTATCATCAGAAAAATATGTCCAATGGAAATTTTCAGTCAAGATAGTGCAGTAAGTGCATTGTCTGGTGTATACCTAACATGCAGATATTGTATTAAAATGTTTTTAAGGAAAGCTAAAATATTAAACCTAGATTTAAAAACATGATGATAAATCCTGTGGTTTGGAAACAATAGCAATATAAGGCGATGAACAAGAATAAACCACAGGCCTGGTGGGATCTTGGAGTTCTACTCTGCCATAAAGAAAGATAAACTTGAATCATTTGTAGGAATACGAATGTAACTTGAGACCATAATGCTAAATGAATTAATCAGACAAGCTTAAATGCCATATGGTTTATCCTATATGAGAAACCAAACTAAAAGTAAACAGTAAAATAAAAGATGGATAACCGGAAGCAGGAAGATACAGTAGCTCTTTCTCAAAGAGGGTGGGGGTCAAGAGATGAAGAGGGGGAGAAAGTGGAGGGAAAGGGGAGGAACAAAGGAAAGATGTGTTATGCCACATGCCAGCTCCACAAGAGGAATGTAAACACTACGTCCTGCAGGCACGTACTAATAAAAAATACTTAAAACATAAAGAGTCAGGTAACCCCACCATGGCTGGTGCCCCTGGATGGTATCAAGGATCTGATTCAAGTGAGTATCGAAGCTGGTTCCTGCAATAGGTCTGCCCTATTCTCCGAGGAAAAGAGGTTCCAAAACATTCTGCTGATCGTGACAGGAGCTCCAGGTCGCAACGAGCTGTGAGACTAGGGAGGCTAAAGGTGGAAAGAGCCTGTGCCCAGATACACTCCTCCTCTGTCACATGACTCCATCTACCGGAGTCCACAGTCACTGTGAAACAAGCCTCAGTCATCATCAAGGCTGCCCCGCAAGTCTTTCTGCTGCCCTGTGGTGCTGCATAGAGGGAAAGGGAGACACGGGCAGGTGGGTAGGATGCACCACAGGCAGAAACGTTTCAACCAAAAGGAGCCTATAACCCAAAGTTCTAGAATACATGAGGAGGGTTGGGGATATAGTTTAGCAGCACAAGTGCCTGCCTAGCAAGTGCAAGATCTTGAGTTCAATTACCAGTACCAAAAAATATATATAAATAAATAAACAAAATACTTGAGGAAATGCCATTCTAAGAAAGACAACTCTCCAGAAGAAGCTAGTATTGTAGAACTGTCTGACACACTTCTTTAGATCAAAGTTGAAAAATGAGGTCCTATTACTGTGCGAACTTTTGGTGAAGGGCCAAGTCCTATTTTTTGGGCACTGCCAGGCTACAGTCCTTTTGTAACTATTCAACTGCACTGTGACAGCCAGAAAGTAGAGATACATAATATGCAATGGAATGGGCTGGCTGTGGACCAATGAAACCTTATTTATAGAAACCAGCAATGATTCAGCTGCAGGCCACAGGACACAGTTTTCAGCCTCCTGAGGTAAAGAAACACGAAATTATTAAACAAAATCAGACAGAAATGTATTAGGAACCAGTGATAGGAGAAAAAGAAAACCATTAAAAATCTAGAAATAAAAAAAATACAAACATGCATATAAAAAGTCAAAAAGAGA
>PVLA01008272.1:14178-91094 GCA_004027455.1 Hydrochoerus hydrochaeris
AGGAAGGAAGGAAGGAAGGAAGGAAGGAAGGAAGGGGAAAGAATTATTGTTATTATTATGATTTTTTTTTAGAAAGAGAGCTAAAGACAGTTAAAGCCCATCAAGTTTTCAATTGAATATTGGTAAAAGAAAAAATTACATACATTGAGGCTTGATTAGGAAGATAAATACAGCTCAGTAAGTATCTTTAAAGCAAAGAATAATAATTAAAAGAGCAAGAATATGTTGTATAGCTCCCACTACAGTAGAGCAGGACAAAGGTGTGGAGGAGAATCATGGCACCCGCCTGCGGATTTGAATTCCCGTGGGACCAAGTCACTTCTTGGTCAACAGAGTTGGAAGTGGTCTCTGTCATTTCTAGACAAAAATTTTGAATGGGTATTTGGCGTATTCATGCTTTTTATGCCCATCTTATGGATGTCTGTGTTGGAATGGAACTTTCATCAGTTTGGGTTTCTGAGTCATTAAATAAGCTAATCTCCAAGGGTCATGCAGAATAGCAAGAAATAACTCTAATCTGAAGCCACTGAAAGTTTAGGCTTTGTTATTCTAGTATCTCAAGCTTTTCCAGGCTATTAGGTTTTAGGCTGCAAACTGAGAGCATGAAAAGACATAGCTAAAGATAAATAACAAAGTCTTGCAAACCAAGAACAATTTGACGATAAGGCTTAGCACCATCATAAATCATAGTAAAGATAAATAAATTAAACTCACCCACACACACACACACACAAAAAAAAAAAACTGGTCAGAGTGAACTGAAAGTAATCAAATACTTCTTACAAACACACATAAAAGTGATACATGCACAGTACACTTGTTCAGCTTCCCCAAGGAGCAGACACTAAGACAGGACTAGAGGTGAAGGAAGTTTATTGGAGGAAATGCTTGCAAGGCCCAGGAGAGGCAGTGAGCCATGCAGGTCTGACCTCTAAGAAGGGAGGGAGGAAGGAAGGGGGAAGCTGGAAGAATCATGGACTCTACTGCAATTCCAAGACAGTTTGTGACACTCTAGTCAGGTGTGTCCAAGTCCAAATCTTCCGGCTGGGGTGTCCCGCCTGTTACAGAAGTTAGCAAGAATGTGTTCTCTAGGTGTGCATAGTCAATAGTTGCCTGGCAGCAGCTGGTGGGGAGTGTAGCCTCAGCAAGGCAGAGGTGGACCCTGAGGACAGCACAGAGCACCTGCTTCCTAGTGCAGCCTGAGCAGGAGATCTGAGCCATGCACTTTCACAGTGACTGAAAACACTATGTAAACAAATGGAAACTTTCTCTCAGACAAAACCTTAACTTAAGAAAGTAATGCGAAAACATTGGTAACAGATGAAGTAGTTATAAGCAAAAGGCATTTAAAGGAATAAAGGGAGAAACTAAGTAATAAAGGAACCTGTCTTGGCTTTGCACTGTGTGTCAGTTTAGCTAAAGCAGAACAAGGCTTCCCAGAATTCCCTTCCTTGTAGGTTTCCAGATTAGGGTTGGCCCATGCAGGAATTTGCATGAAACTGGGAAGGCAGAAGTCAGGAGCTAGCCATTGCTGAGCTCCGCAGCTCAGCTGTCACAGCACCTGGGGCAGCAGCTGGTTTCCAGCGCCTCTGACTCTTACTGGTCTTTTTTCTCTGATTCACAGGCTGCCTGTGCACCTCTGTGCAGAGGAAGGCAGCTCCTCTTGCAGGTAACCATTGACGGTGGAGCCTGAAGGCAGCGAGACAGACACGGATTCCACTGTGTCCTCTGGCTTCTGTCCTGTACAACAAGGAGCTTCTGGTTTCTGTTTGCTTCCTGCAGTTCTTATCCATTTTCCTTCCTGATCACAGGGCCTGGTGGCCTTTGACTCTGGAGCCTATGACCTGCAGGCCCTGCACCACGCAAGAGCCAAGACAGGCAATTTCACCAGAGACCACAGTTGCATATGACGCAAACTCAGTGATAACTCCTTTCTTCAGAATGACTCACAGCGGCTCTGATTCTCGGAGTTTTCAAAGACAATGTGACAATTATTAAAAATAACAAGGACTCATCACATCACAATCACAGTCTAACAGTCTAGCAGTTTCTTTATTAGAAACTGAGGGATCAAGCAGATTTTTAAAAATTAATGCATATGTAAAACACATAACTAGTAAATATTTAACATATACTAAAATGTCAACTATATGTATAAACAATATATATTAAATTCAGGAAATACAATAACAAATTTTCACTATACAGTATATTAAATTCAGGAAATAAAAAGCAAATTTTCAGTATACAGGGAATAATACTGTCCACAGAATAGGTCTCAATAAACTATAAAGAAATTATACAGAGCATGTTCTCTGATAACAATTATAAATTGCCAATACATATATAGTAAAATATATGTGTGTGAATAGCAACTAAGAACTCCTAAACAACCTTTAAATCAAAGAAGAAAGTACAGGGGAGATTACAAAATATTTAGAATGTTTTCTACATGGTACAGTCATCCTTCAGTCTCTGGAAGAGAGATTGATTCTAGGATCTACATAGATTCCAAAATCCTCAAATACTTATATAATCCTCATATAATATTTCCCACACACATCCTCAAAAATACTGCCTTTTAAAAAATTGCTTTTGGTTGCCAGTGGTTGAAATCAGGGCCTGACACAGGCAAGTGCTATACTATGGAGTTATACCTCTAAACCTCCTGTGTATTTAAATCACCTCTAGATTACTTATAATACCTAATACAATGTAAATGCTGCAGCAATAGTGGTTATTGTTTCAGGAATACTGACAAGAAAAGATTACTGTGTATGTTCAGTACAGATATGATTTTAAAAATATTTTTGATTTATAATTGATGAATCTGTAGGTATGGAACTTGCAGAAACATAGAGGCATGTGTATATATAAGACTTCTGTGATTAAGCTAAAATAAGTTTATAGGTAAGTTGTAGACCTAAGTACATGTACTAAAACAAAACAAAACGAGAAATAATTTCTAAAGATTCAGTGTGTTCAAACCAAAAAAAACTAAAACAAAAAAGAACAATAATGTATACTTAGAAAAAGTAGAAGAAAGGAAATGAAAATAAAAGGGAAACAAGTAAAGCCAAAAACATAAGAATGGATTGAGGTCACTACCTCTACTGTATACAAAAATAAGTTTCAAGTCTATTAAACATCTGAAATTGAAAGCTAAAGTTTTAGAATTAAAATTCAAAACTTGTTTATGAGTTAGAGATAGGGAAAAATTCCTAAATGAGACTAGTGAGGGGCCAAAAACCTTAAAAGAAGATCGATAAACCTTACTGCACTAAAATTAAAACCTTATTTATATCCAGAACACCACAAACAAAATGAAAAGCACAGTACAAGCTAGAATGCGACATTTTGCCCTAGTGCTGAATTATTTGACAAAGACAGTTTTTCCAGACCAATAGCAAAGAGTTCTTTAAATTAACTGAGGAATGGTAGTATTGGAAACACAGGGAGTCTAAATTAATAGCACTGTTACGTTCCCATTTCTCGTACCATATGGTTAAAATAAGCTGAAGGGAAAGCAGCATATGGTTAATTTCTTTCCCTGGAAATTTCGATTTAGTGGTGACATACTTAGAAGCAGTTTGACATGGAGAGTTAGTATTTGAAGAAGCCCAAGAGAAGTTGTTCTATTAAATTCCACTGACAATAAAAGTGCAAAGGGGATCATATCAAGTGCCCCCGACTGTCGCTGTAGGAATAACATGGTGTCAGGAGAACGAGGGCATAGAGAGGAGGGAATCCTCCAGTGGGGAGTGATTTCTAGCAACCAGTGACATTTACAAAGGAAGAGGAAAGTGAAATGAGGTTTCAATTTCCAAATTTCCACTGTTCAATTACAATCTGAGTCACATAGAGTCTGTATACTTAAGTGACTAGAAGAATAAAGATGTTCTACCAGTTCTAAACTAGCTTTATTTATTTGTCCCCTCCCCTACATAAATATATTATTTGTATACTTTGCATGCCAATACAGAGTTTTCAATTAGGGCACAAATAGGTAAATTGTTATCTATGTGCATGTGTATGTGTGTGTCGTTTTTCATCAGACTTCATCTGACTATCTCTGGACAGTGCTGTAAAGCAGAATTGAAGCCAGTTTTGGAACCAAATTGACATCTTGGATTCTATTTCTTGTCCTTGTGTATTAAGCCTTGACCAAGTTGTTGTACTTGGCAAACCTTCACTTTTCTATGAAATAGAAAACATAATACTAACCAGAAAGCAAGTTACAAGAATTAATGGTTACATAAATATATAAAGTATGTGTCACAAAATAAATAATCATCTCAACTGGGTAGGTTAGGTTAATAAAAGGCCATCAGTACTTTAGTATTCTCACAGGCTGTTGAAGTGTATTTGGAAGAGCTGTTGTCTGAAAGAACTGAAATGTGTCCACATACAATTAGATGTTTAATCTCTTAAAAGAAAATACCTTGAAGTATGATTAACTATTTTGTTTACATTATTATACTTATAGTTTATGTGCATCACTACTAAAATTTGTTGAACCTATAAAACTTGGTTTAAATGTTGATATGAATTTTTATCTAGGCATACCCACACCTATCAACAAGAACATATAACTGTACTTCACAAAAATCTTCTAAGTCTTATGAAATATTGAACACATTCTTGATTCACAACCTAGAATCCAGAAGATAAAGGATTCTTAGTTTTCTGCAGATACAATCTTTAGATCTACACAAAATAGATTAGAATATAAGAACTTCATGAACAGATTCAAAGACTTTGCTTTAGAAATTCTCACATCTTTTATTAATTAATTTATTCATTCAATCAAGAAAAAGTTGTCTAGAACTAATCAGATTTAATTACTCTTATAATTTGTCACTAACAAGTAACTCACAAGCCAGCCCTTTTCTATTCCATATATTTCCATTATCCAACTTCTTTCTTCTATTTAAGTCTTTTTGAATTACAAATTTCTCCATTAAATTGAAAACAAGTGAACTTGAGATGTCAGCCCTTGTCTCCAGTGCCATTAAACCAAAACAAACAAACTTGAAAACTGTACTTGCTATTTTTTAATCTAATCATACCACACTCTGAATCTCCTTTGTAGACACATGCTTTCTTGAGCATATTAATAAGTTTCATAACTACCAAAATAACTCACAAATATATTTCCTGGGCATCCATGTTGTCTGCATTGATAACAGTAATGCTTTTTTTTTTCTAATCAGTACCAGGAATCGAACTCATGACCACGTGTTTGCAAGGCAGGTGCTTATGCCGCTGGGCTAAATCCCCAGCCCCCATAATGCTTTTTAAAAAGAAGGTGTTAACGTGTTCAACATAAGATAAACAATGCTGACACACAAAATTTATTAACCACTTTTGCTAAGACATATCACAAAATTATTTATATGTTGAAAGGTAACAGTAATTGTGAAAAGATGAAATGGTCAGTTGGTAGACATAAGAATCACAATGCCGAAGGCTCTAAATCAGCAGGAACAGTCAAAGAAGTCAGTCAGAGAAGAAAGAAGGGATGATTGCGAACAACTGAAGACAGGTTTGAAGGTGCTGAGGAGGGAAATAGAATAAAAAAGTAGAAAAGTGTGATATCACAACACCTGAATTTAAATGAAATCAGAATGGTCAAAAGTAGAAAAAGTAATAACAAATTTTAAATGGTCACCAAGAGAAAAAAAAAAACAACTCACCCATAAGTTTTGATATAATCCACCAGCCAAAAGCCTTGTTTTTATCAATTTGTCATTAAGCAATGGCTGCCACTAAATACACAACCCTGAAGGATCAAAGTCTATGTTGGATAGACTCTCTGGCTACATAAAATTTTGTATTCTTTAAAATGATGGAGTTAAAACCACCTGGTGGCTATTTGTGATAATAACATACCAACTTCCCACATGCTTAAACTATCACCCTGTCTACATCTTCCCTGGTATAAAGCCAACTGTGAAGTGTTGGGATTGGGCCGAGACCCCTGATGTAAGCAAGCATGCCGGTACCAGCCACAAAGAACACCATCCACCAACACCACCACTACTCACTTGGCAAGATCAGCAGAAGTATGAACAAAACAACAGACCTGGAGAACCAGTACACCCAGCGGGAAACACACATCTGGCCACCAAGTTCAGGTACTCCTGTGTTATTCTTCTTAAGTGACTGGGTGAGAGATAAACACAGCAGACCACCACAGGGAGGGAAGGGGCCAGGCAAATACACACCCTGAGAAGAGTAAGCTCAGGTTGGGAAGGGTATGGGCCCTGCCCTGCACAGGGAGCAACCAAATCCCATGAGAGTTGACATTTATCTCAAGAATCTACTTAAACTCCCACTCTGTGGCTTATATTGAGAAAAGACCGGGGGTGTGATTGTGTTTTCCATCTACCAAGGACATGCCTTGGCTTAAATAGTAACAACAGTCCGGAGTAAATGGACAGAGGGCCCTTCAAAAACCGTAAATCCTAAAAGTAGGTGGAGAAAATCACCTTCATTCTAAAACGGCAGATCCTAGGAAGAAACCAGTCATTCAAAGACACAGACATTTTTTCTTTGACTCAATATGTTTATGTTTCTATTTTTTATTATTTTTCTCTTTTCTTTTATGGGGGGCAGAGTTTTTTCTCCATTTTGGGGGGTTATTTTTCTCTTTTAGTTTCTTTTCTCTCCTTTCCTGTTTCCCCTTGTAAGTTTTTTCATTTCCATTTATCTTTATTTCCTGTATTTTGTTCCCTGTTTTTCTCTCTTCATATCTCATTGTATGTCTTGCCTTGTCTTTTTTTTTTTGTACCAGGGATCAAACTCACAACCTCACGCTTACCAGGCAGTTGCTTGTGCTGTTGAGCTATATCTGCAGTCCTCTTCATATCTCAATGTTTAAGTTTTCAAAGTTTATGTTTTTTTCATTCTCTGGCCCCTATCTTCTTTACCTTTACTAGTATGGATAGATTGTTTTCTGAGTTTCTAGGAAGTTAACTTTACATTATTACTGTTGAATCCTATCTTATTAGTAGTAGAGATAAAGCTGTTGTGCTTAGCAGACGTTTACTTGAGGTGAATAGTATATCAATATTTTATTTGTCATGGTGTTCATACTGTTATTATAAATCTCTTTCCTATGGTTCAGGGTGGTATATTATTGGTCCTTAGGGCCTATCAATATTTAGTTTGTCTTTGTTGCTATAATCAATGCTGATTTTATTACTACAGCCAACATAGTTGTTGCTACTAATTGGTTTTCTTGGGATGCCAATACCTAGATTGCCTTGGGGTCATTAACAATACTCTGGTCCATTCCTGGAGCACTGAGTACTGAGCCAAAGATGCTGCAGCCTCCATCCCAAGTAAATGCAGGTGGTTGGATCCTTGAAGAGAGGCAAAGGCCAATAGTTATCCATCCCCAGAGGATACCACTGAAAAGAAGACATTAACTAAAGAGATCACCCTACTTGAAAAAAAGCTTGGCACTGTAATTAACCTGCAAGTTTCACCACACACACACACACACACACACACACACCACAGAAAAAAATAGGGATACAAAAAAACAAGTCCACAAATTGTGTCCCCAAATTTCCAGCTCCCCCAAAGGTGACCCATGGGCAACAAAGGGAAGGAAACCAAAAGCCACATAACTGAATTACTGAAAATGATATAATAAAAAACAAATCATAAGGCATTTGACAAGCTCACAGAAGGTGTAAATAAACAAATAATAGGCCAAATAAACAAAATGACAATTGAATCTAAAGAAGACATTAAGAAAAAGCAAGGAGGCTGTTTTTTCATAAAATGATGTAAAAACATGAATGAATAGCATAGGAAATAATTAGAGTCCATATGAAGGGTCTAAATAGAAATTCAGGCAATAAAATTTTATTGACTATGGACTGAAGAGGTGACCAGTGTGAAGACAAAGTGTCAGAACTGGAAGGTAGAGCTGTTGTTTGTGACTGATTAATGAAAGATAAGTTAAAAACAACACAAGAACATGAAAAATGAATCTAACATCTCCTAGATGACTCAAGACTAATCTAAGATTAAATGAAATTAATGAGAAATCATATAAAAGCAAAACTGGTAAAAAAATGTTTACTAAAATAATAACAGAAAATGTTTCAAATAAAGGAAAACAACTATACAGATAAATGAGGCACATAGAACCCCAAATAGCCATGATCAGAAAAAAATTTATCCACAACACATCATAGTCAAAATTCCAGAAGTCCGACACAAGAGCAAAATCTTAAAGGCAGAGAAAAGTAAGAAGTTATTATAAAGGTAAATTCATTAGAATTACAGCAGACTTCTCAAAACAGAATTTAAAGGAAAGAAGAAATTGAAGAAGTATTTCAAGTCCTAAAAGAAAACATTCAAACCTGGGCTGACATGTCCTGCAAAATTATCTTTCAAAATTGATAGATAAATAAAATATTTCCATGAAAAAGAGCACCTGAAGAAACTCATGACCACCAAACCAGCAATCCAAAAAATTCTCAAGGATATCCTAAAAAGAATCACTGAAGTTAACAATAACAAAAAGTCTAATAGAATGAATGCACCAGGTAGGATGAGCATCTAACTAGAAGGAAAAAAATAGTACATCAACAACAGGAAAATAGGCAACAACAGGAATAAGTCAATACCTATCAGTAATAACCTTCAATGTGAATGGTCTCAATTCCCCAATCAAAAGACATAAATTGACAGAATGGATCAAGAAACAAAATCCAATGGAATGCTATATACAAGAATCACATTAATCCCAAAAGAAACTCATAGACTAAAAATCAAAGGAGGGAGAGGAATAGTCCATGCACCAAGAACCCAATTAAAGCTCTCCTATAGTCATACAAAATGAACTGCCACTCAAAACTGTACTTCAAATTTTAGAAAAGAAAAGAAAGTCATACATATTGATTAAAGAAACAGTCCAGAAGAGATAACAGGCATCAATATATATGCACTGAACAATGCTATACCCAACTTTATAAAAAATAGTACTGGACATAAAAAATCAGATAAACATAAATACAATTATAGTAGGGAACCTCAACACTTCAGTATCACAAATAGATCCTCTAGTCAAAAGAATCAACAAATAAATATCAGAGTTGAACAAAAACTTTACAGATAGATCCAATATCTACAATGTGTTCTACCCAATAGCAGAATACACATTCGCTCAGCAGCACAGAGAACCTTATCTAAAATAGGCCACATACTAGCCAATAAGCTTAAATAAATATAATGAACATGCATATTATCAGATCATGGCACGCTGAAACTAGAAATGAAACTAGCTCAAAAAAAACCACAGAAATTATGAAAAAGCATGGAAACTAAACCCACACCCTTAAACAAATAACGAGTTACACAAAAAATATTAAAAAAGAAACAAAATAGTTTCAAAATAGCAATGTAACTGCAAGATACCAGAATTTATGGGACACTGTGAAAGTGATCCTAAGAGGGAAGTGTATAGCTGTGAATGCTCAGATTGCAAAAATACAGCAAGCCAAAATAAATAACCTAATGATGCACCCCAAGGTCTTAGAAAAACAAAAACAATCTAGACCCAAATCTAGTACAAGGAAGGAAATTACAAAGATCACAGCAGAAATCAATGAAATTGGGACCAAAAAATCAATTAATAAAAGAATTAGTTCTTTAAAAGAATAAACAAAATAGATAATTCTTTTTTTTAATATTATTTTGAAGGTAGTAGAAATATAACAGAACAAAGCCAATTGAGACAGTGCAGAGAATTTGGTACAGAACTTCATAGCAGGTTATCGGGATAACAGTAATAGGTACCATAGTATATCTCATTTTCTTCACAGTAGTTGTCTTGTCAATTAGCTATAGCAAAATCAAACCAAAGACAGAACATTATAAAATCAATCGAAAGAGAATAATGAAAAGAATAAAGCAATTAATCATAATGAATCAATATTGAAAACACTTGCTCTCAAAGGAAAAATAGAGGAGCCCCCCGCCACATTTGCTATATTGCATACAATCATCCTGCCAAGAGATGCTCAGACCTCTGTCCCCAGTTGCTAACGGGGAGCAGGGGATGTTGGATTCCAAGCCTGTGCACCAGTAGGCTCACAGGAAATACTTCTGGACCTGCTCCTGGCTGACGCCCGAGGGAGGAGCTCACCAAGAGGGTAGGCCAGTGGCTTCTTTGTGCAGCCTCCTGAGTTCCAGCATGGCCATGGCGGGATCCGGGGGCCGCTCTCTCAAAATAGTCAATTCTTGGACAGTCCAACCAAAAATAGAAGAGAAAGACCCACGTTAATGCAATTAGAAATGAAAAAGGTAAGATCACAATACACACTGCTGAAATAAAAAAGGTTATTAATAACTACTCTGTAAACGTGCATGCCAATAAATTGGAGAATTTAAAAAGAAATGGATAGAAAAAAATAGAAATGGATTGAAAAAAAAGAAAAAGAAATGGATAGATTCCCAGGTACATAGGAATTGCCAAAGATGTACCATAACTTTCGTCAGGTACTGATCTAAAATCAAGAAGGACTAAAGAAATAAACGTTAAAAGAGAAACACTTAACCCACTGGAAAATAAAAGGTAAAGCTCTTTAAGCCATAGGCATAGGCCTTTAAGGATTTCCTGAACAGAACCTGAGTTGCACAGTAAAGAGTACTGAAAATCAACAAATTGGATTGTGTCAAATTAAAAAGCTTCTGCTCAGCAAAGAGAACAACCAACAAAAATTAAAAGACAACCTACAGAATGTGAAAATTTTTTTCCAGCTAGGCCTCCACACAGAACCAATATATAGACTATATAAAAACCTAAAAAAAAAGATCCCACCAAATTAAAAGATGCAATCAAGAAATGGATACTAAAATGAATAGACACTTAGAACAATTACAAATGGCCAATAAATATATGAAGAAATTTTCAACATTAGAAAAATGCAAATTAAAACAATACTGAGATCTCATCTTACCCAAGAAAAAAATGATTAACCTCAAAAAATTAATAACAAATGCTCACAAAGCTGCAGGGAAAAAGAATCCCTTCTGCATTGTTGGTCAGAATGTTAACTAGTACAACCACTTGGTAGTATGGTTATTTCTCAAAAAAATTTAATATGTATATACCCATGTTTATAGCAGCACATTTCATAATAGCTAAATCTAGAAGCATCCTTTATGTCTATCAGTGGGTGAATGGATTTTAAAAATGTGGTATTTATACACACTGGAGTACTATTCTGCCATAATGAAAGATAAACTTGAGTCATTTGTAGGAAAATGGATTTAGACTATAACATTAAATTAAATAAATCAGATATGCAAACTTAAATATCACATGGTTCTTCTTACATGAGAAGTGCAAATCATAAATAAAGAGTAAAATAAAAGATGATAATAGGAAGTGGGGAAAAAGATCTGTCTCAGATAGGAAAGAGATCAAGAGATAGAGGAGGGTGGGGAGGAGAGAAAGGGATGAAACAAAGAATTAAGATGTGTGACATACATGTACCCACTCCACACAGAGTATAATCATTGTATAATGCAAACATGTACTAATAAAACTGTATTTGTATTTGGTCATGTTGAATTTCCATGCACAAGAGGGACTTCTAATGACACAGGTTATTTTTGTCTATTTTTGTACTTTATATAAATGGGATCATTTAGTACCTGTTATTCTGTGTGTTTGGGTATTTTTTGTGAGATTCTTGTATACTGTCCTAAGTATGATAGATCTGTTTTCACTGATGTTTGGCATGTCATTGTGTAAATGTATATGAATTTCTCTCATTGTTTTAGTATTAGAGGTACTGGGAAGTTTCCATTTGGGAGTTACCAAGATAGCACTATTACAAACATTCTAATGCATGTATTTGGTGACTCCTCATAAACATTTCTGTTGAGTATTTACCTAGTAAGGAAATTGCAGAGTCATAGAAAAACATATATGTATATATATATATATATATATATATATATGAAATATTTTACTACCACTAGTTTTGAATTTGCTATAAAATCACAATGAATGACACAAAACTATCAAATGAAAAAGGCTTCCTGGGAAATAGTGTGTTAACATTTCAACATAATGTATACTTACTTTATTTCTACATACCTCCTCATACTTAGTACTTTATAAGTGTTTATTTTATCACTCATTTGTTTATCCAAAGAAATAGGTAATAAAATGAATGGTGGAACCAGAGTTTGAGTTCAATCAGCCTGACCCTGAAGTCTCATATTGACTTTTTTAGATTTTTCTGGTAGACATTAGTAAACAGGTAATAAATATTAGCATGTTTATTTCTTTGGAAGTTAGAACAATGGTTTCTAGTGTGCTCTGATTATCAAACTTCTAAATATGGTATTTCTCAATCATAGGACTCCTTCCCATTTTTTGCTTTGGATCTCATATACTGGCTCATTTTTTCCTCCCTTTTCTACAGAATCTGTCTGAGATCCTAAAAAACTTATCTCTTCTCTCTGCTCAGTAAGAAATAAAATTATCTCACAATTTCTCCCTACTTTCCCACAGCTGCTGGAAATTTCTATGCCAGGGGGATTGGGTGACATACATGTGCCTCCTTCTCAAGATAACATTTCTCTCTTCCCCTCCCCTGAGACCCACCCACAACCTCTTCATTTCTCAGAGAATAAGTAGATAAATATGGTCTCACAGTATTTATAATTCTTCAGTTCATATCAAAATTTATTTAGTGCTTACTACAGCCCAGAAACTTCAAGACATTATAATAAATAAAAATGGAATAGGAGAGATCAGTGATCTTAAGAAGTGGAAAGTCTAGCAGGGTCACAATGTGGAGTGTGATTTAAAGGATTAACATCTCTCAAAGCATAAGCATTGTCCATTCAAAACACGTGTCATGGACCGACGGTGGCAGAAAGTTAACAGTGTGGAGGCCCTGAAGATGCGTCCTGCATATCTGGGGAAGAAGCTAGACAGAAGGCTGCAGCCAGAGGATGGAGCACTTCAAGTGACACAAGACGTGCCTCAACTCTCTTCTCAAGACCCCACAGAGCCACAGAACAGTGCTGAGCATGGTTATGATACAGCAGAGCTATGTTTGGGCCTTGTTTCCTGGCCTTTAACCCACTGGCAGCCCAAAGCCACAGAATAAAAAGCTTGTTTTCTTATCCTTGTAATTTATTTCCCAACAACCTACGACTCAAGCACTGTCTTACAATTTTATCACTTCTGACGGTTTTTTCAAAATCCACGAAACCCATGTCTCATTAGCTGTGTTTGGACATTTGGAATATTGCAGTTTTCATCTCCCAAAAAGCAGATAGCCAGCTGAGCTTTCGACTCAAGTGTGCCAAAGAACAACTGCAATAAAAAGCTTACAAGGGAACACACAATCTGACTGGAATTTCCCTCTGCCAGCTGGCCACTCTGACACTTGCGCTTCTTTTTATGTTTCCCACTTTTGAGACTGCTGAGAAAGCCAAAGAAGAAAAGGTTAAACTGAGGCCTGGGCAGATCCCTGTTGTAGTTAAACAAAGGAGAGGGTGTGGGGAGAAGTCTCAAAGAGACACATCTTCTGAATTAAGCTCCATAAATGTGCTTCCTTTAGCGCTATTACGTTTCCTTACATTTGTCCTTTTGGGAAACAATCTACTGTATTAATTTCTCTCATATGAACTGAACACTGTTTCATCCACCAGGGATTAGTTGCCTATATTTAACCGGTTGGTTCACAAAACTGGGTTGAAAAATCTCTGAACTCACTTTTTACAGACAGGATGACTTGGTGGGAAGGGTTAGGCTGTGTGCATGTGACTTCTGACCCTGTCATACACTTGCTGTGAGGTCTTAGGACAGTTTCTTAATTTTTCTCATCTGTATGATGAAGATAATAATAACTAGAAGTAGGCACAGTGACATGCGCCTGTAATCCCAGCCACCTGGGAGGCTGAGGAAAGAGGATCATGAGTTTGAGTCCGGCCTGGGCAATCTAGGGAAATAAAATCAAATAATGTTAACCACCTCATTTGAAGTAATGAGAATTAAATGAGTTCCAATGTATATGAAAATGAATCTGATATACAGTATGCTCACAAAAATGTAAGTTATTTCTATTGTTATTACTGTTGTTGTTTTTACTACTCTGTATTTTCATGTTTATTTCTTGCCAAGAAAGAATAGATACCTTTTGGTTAATGAAGCTAACCTATCAGTGATGTTTAAGATATATGTATTTCTTCCAAGCATACATCACTAAAAAAGAAATCCTAAAACTTTTAGAAACACAATAGAAAGTGAGAGATTCTTTTTTTTTTTTTTTTTCGAAGATAATAGGTCACCATTAAACCCTTTTTCTAATTTTCAGGACAAGCGAGGCTACTCTGAAAAAAATAATATTTTTCCATAATAAAATGAAGTTTTAAGATTATTAAAATCCCTGTTTCCTTACAAAACAAAACTATTCAATCAGTTGCATTGGTTATTCCTAAAACATTGGTGATGGTATCATAGTCAGCTGGATAACCCTTTGGCTGAAATTCTTGAAAGTGTATCTGTGACAGTCCGCTCTGCAGAGAGGACAATCTCAGAGACAGCAGCACTGGTCAGGAGGTACTTCACAAATAGTTACCAAGGCCTGCTAGAAAAGGAAGGAAGCTCAAGATGAAGAAAGTGGAAAAACTTGTCTATCCAGAAATCTTATGACTAGGATTACATCATTATTTTTGGAGTGACTTTCTGTAGGGACTCATCTAATATGTTTGCTTTTTGCATTATGTTGGCTATCTGTAAGATGAAAATGATATAAAATTTTCTTACAATAGCCCTAAGATATTGAAAGAAAAAATTAATAAAATAAAATTGTGACATGCTATGAGTTGTGCAAAACAATCTAAGGTTGATGCTGGAGACCATATGCACAATACCTGATGGCAACTTTGTTAGTTTGGCCAAGTAATTTTATTATTTTATAAAGAAATAGGTCAACAGAGCACCAAGCTGGAAGAAAAAAAACTAACATATGTGTGACGAACAAATTCTTGAAGTGCATGTGATAATGAAAGATGTCTCAGATGAAAAAAAAAACTTGACATGCATTACACCATTTAAACACTTACCAAAAAAGTGACCATTATACTCAAAACAAAAATTCATGGGAAAAAATATAAAGACACACTGAGGCAAATACTAGAAAAAAATTTAATTCACTAGTTAAGAAAGTTTAATTTAAGCATCCAGGAAGAAAAAGGGCTCATTATTTTTAATACGATTGAACCACATACCAGTCCCCACAAACAAAAGTATAGAAAACAATGTATGTTTCTCAAAAATTGTGAGGGCAAATGTTTCTAGAATTGTGTTCCCAGAGAAGTTGACCTTCAGATATGAAAGAAACAGAACAGATATTCTCCAGTTTGCAAGAACTTAGAAAATAAACTGCCCTTGTGTGCACTTTGAAAATGTTAAAGTTGTACTGCTATTGACCACAAGATGAATCCTAATGAAGACTCAAGCAGAAGGAGACATCTGTACCAGGTAAAGGGTTAAATCTCAGGAATTATTGATGATAAGGTTGCAAAACATAAGATGAACATATAGAATAAATATTCACTTAAGGACAACTGTCTGAATCTAAAATTGTGGCTATTATTAAGAGAAACAGAGAAATGAAGGGAAGACAAAGCAGAAAACAAATCTGAGATAATGTCCTCCTTTTGTATGAAAAGATCCAAAATCTTTTCTTTGGTAATCTTGATTACTAGATATTACAAATTAAAGCACATTGTTTAAAAGCCTAAAGGCAACCTTGAAAATATTTAAAAGCCAAATTATTATCCTCTAAAATGCTTTAGAGTAGAAAAGATTGTAAGTAATATATAATAGTGCCAAACATGAGAAAAATCACAAACCAAGATAAAATAAATGAGTAGATATACATTACTTATAATTAGTGTGAATAATTAAAATTCTATGAGAAGGCAAAAATAATTTGTATCCAATTTTAAAACAGTAGGCTTTCTCTTTCCTCTACTTTTGTTTCTTCCTGGGCCACAGCCATTTGGGAAAGGCTGCCTACATTCCAGATGGGTCCTACCCTTCAGTTTGTTGTCCCACATGCCAATCATCTCTGGAAACACAATCATAGACATGTCAAGTAGTGTGTTTTAATAGTTTCCTAGGCATTTCTCAATCTGATTAATTTGATAATTAAGATTAACAATTTTTTATGGTTGATACTTGTGTCAACTTGAGAAGTCTGGAAGTTTAAATAAGAGACTCAGCAGAGACCTAGCATCCTTACTTTGTAGATATTCCAAACCTGTGCAAGAGGAAGGAATAGAGATTGTAAGAATGCTACACCTTCCCTGGGAGTGGAGGTAGCCTGTTTACAATATAAGGGAGGAGAAGAGTCTTGCTCTCCCTACTTTTAGTCTGGCTGCTTTTGCTGGCTGCTGCCTTGAAGTGTTGCCCTGTTACCATGCCACCCTGCATTGGAGCCAACTGATTATGCACTGAAACCTCCACAAGCTGTGAGCTAAATAAACCTTTCCTTTCTTCATTTTAGGTGTCAGATATTTTGTCCCAGCATTGAGAGAAAAGTAACCAAGACAGAATTTGGTATGAGGAGTGGGTCTATTGCAGTGACTATACCTGACCATGTGGTTCCAAAGCTTTTTGGAAGAGCTTGTGGGAAGAGTTTTGAAAAGTCTGGAGATGTCATCTGAAAGCATAGAACTGGAATGTCTTAGGCTGTTCTGTATGGGAGATTCCACTCCGAGCTCAGAAGACCAGAAGGTTGACAGAAATCATGTTGGTAAAGACCAGGTTTGGAAGGTTTCTACTGGAAAAGACTGCACTGGGTGCTAGACTCCAGATGATGTATGTTATGGCTTGGCAAAAAGTTTGTATGTATTTTGTTCCTATCCAGAAACTTTGCCTGAGACTAAGATTGAGGGTGGTGAACTAACTAATCTAGCAGAAGAAATTTCAAGGCAGTTGAATGTTGAGGCTGTGACATGGCTATTGCTGGGGGGATTTTAGCCAGATTTATGTTGTGAATCAAGAGCAAAGAGCCCAACAGGATGATTTAAAATGTTGAGTTTTGTCCAGAAAGGAAGCTCCAGTAAAGTTGTGGTCTGCAAAGATAGAGCTGAGGAAATCTCAATTGCTGAGAAGGAACAGGAGAATAGAAAAGATAGCCTGAAGGCATCATGGAAAGCACCAAGTCTTAAACATTTGCAGCCTCAAAACAGCAAAAGTGAAAGGTTTGAGGGGAAAACTGCAGAGCATGTTCCAGAATGGTGGCAGTGGCTGCACTGGGTTCCAAAATAGTGGCAGCATAGTTTGTTCACAGAGTTCAGCGATCTAGGCACTTGATCCCTACAGCCAAGAGAGGGGAAAGCCTGGCCACTGCTCCAGTTGGCAGCAGACCTCGGCATCATCCATATGGTGCTGCTTTTAGGTGCACACAGAATGCAAGAATTCTGAAGTTAAAAAGGCTTCTATCCCAATTCCAAAGGCCTGGGAGGCCAGACAGTGTGCCCCCTCATAGGGCAATGGATGTGAGTTTGAAGCCAAAGATGCAGTGGAGACCTCAGAAGTTTGGGAAAGCCAGGAACATGGATCCTTTAAAGAAAGCTGCAAGGGGGGAGCAAATGGGACCTAAGAGAGAAGCTATGAGAACTACAATTACCAGAAGTGCTGTAGGGGTGGAGTCATCCAAACTCTTTGGACCTCACACTTTGCCACAGATTGCTCCAGATGCTGGATGTGGAACTATAGGACTCAATGTTTGCTTTGCTGGATTTTGAACTTGCTTTAGTCCCAATCCTTTGTATCCCCATCTGTACTTTTTGAAACAGTAATGTTTATGTTATGCCATTGTACTTTGGAAGTGTTTAACTTTGTTTTCATTTATACAGTGGCTTTCAGCTAAGAGTTTGCCTTAAATCTCAGAGGAGACTTGGGACTTGGACTTTTCAGCAATGCTAAAACCATTAGGACTTTGGCAACTCTTGGAGATGGACCTTCTGCATAAAGGGATATGTGTCTTTGGGAGTGAGAGGCTCTATGATACGGCTTATGACTAGGTGTACTTCTAAAGCCGCATGCAGTCACAGGTGAGGCTTTTTCAGAAGTGGCTAGATCGAGCGTGTGTAACACTGGCATTCATTCAGGGTGCGGTGCTAGGATTAATGGCACTAGAATTAAAGGTGTGAGTGCTACTCATCCTAAGTAGTCTGAATAAAATATAATGGACAGAAAGATTTGTGGTCACCCTTTGTTGCTTTTTCTATCTTCTCCCATGAACAGTTTCTCATCCACAATGCCTGCCATGCCACTCTGCCTTGGAGCCATCTGGTTATAGAATGAAATTTTTACCAATTGTGAGCTAAGTAAACCTTTTCCATTTTAACTTTGGGTTTAAGTTATTTATCTCAGCAAAGAGAGAAAAGGAACTATGACACATCATTAATACAAATCAGCTGTAATGGTACAATTCTGGAAGACTGTAGCTAGAAGATCTTTAGTATGAACACAGTTTGGCCAATTTACCAACTTAGAAAGACTATGTTTCAAAATAAAAAAGAAATTTAAAAGAGCTGGGAATGTAGTTCAGTGTGAAGGCCCTGGGTACAATCTCCAGCATCAGATAATAGGAAGAGAAACAAAGAGAGAAAAAGAAAGAGAAGAAGGAGGAAGGAAGAAGGGAGGGAGGAAAATTAATATAACTTTTCATAAAAGTTCAGCAAATGCTATAACAAACAAAATATTGACAGATTCCAAAATCAAAAATTACAGAGGCTGCATTCTCCTACCGCAGTGCAATCAAATGATGTATATTAAACTTTAAACAATAAAAAGTACTAAACACTTTCAAGTTATAAACACCTTCCTAAACAGCTATTTAGGAGGGAAAATTCAAATAATAAAATACTTGAAATAATGAAATATTTAAGATAATGAACATTATTTTTCAAAATCTATGGAATATGACCAAAAACAAATATGTGGCCTAACATATTTTTATTCTAACTAAAAGATATATTTAAATTCAACCTTAATTCAAGAAGTTAGAACAATGAAAGAATCTAAACAAAAGCAAGAAAATGTTTAAAAATAAATATATAAATTGATGTAAAAGAAAAAAGAAAAACAGTAGAATTGGCAAATAAACCAAAGAATTGAATTCCTAAAACACAAGAACAACAGTACAAAAGTGCTTTCAATCTAATCAAGAAAAAAGAGTAAAGTAATAAAATTAGAAATAAAGTACATCTATTTTTCAAAAGATTTAATAATAAATTTAAGTATGATTTCAAGATATTATTTAAAAGTATTAGCATAAATTTTAAAATCTTAAGTATGAGGATTAAAATATAATGAAGGAAAAAGTTAGCCAAACCTTACAAAAGGCAATATCTACTGAAATATTCAAATTTAAAATGTTTTCAATAACTATCTTTAAGATAAGTGAAGAGGCAAGAGTTTTACTGAGTATTTTTCAATTTTTCAGAAGTAAATCTTTCCTACAATGTACATTCCTCTTGCACATAAGAAAACAGAAAACATGTTCCAATTAACATCTCAAAGTTTAATAAACCTCCTAGCAAAACCTGAAAAGTTTAAACAAAAGATTAATACATTTAATTCAAGTATATTAAAATGATAACTTGCCCTCAATATTTAAAGATTGCCTAAAGGAAGAAAAAAATACATGTAAGGAATATTTCACCAATGAGATGCAAAGTAAGCACATAAACATCTCAATCTGGAAAACAATTTGATAACATTTAATAATCCTTGAGTTTCAACACTTAATAAACACAGAATAAAATGATACTTGTTTGACATAAAAGAGAATATTTATTTATCTTTAATATAGGACCAACATCTTATTTTATACCAATACACTACAGGAAATCACAAATAAGTCAATAGTATCTATCATTGGGGCTGGGAATTTAGCTCAGTGGCTTAAGCACCTGCCTGGCAAGTGCAAGGTCGTGAGTTCAATCCCCAGCGCGCACACACACACACACAAAAGTATCTATTATTATTACCATAATCTCCAATAGTTCTAGAACTCTAGCCAAAACAAAGAAACAAACAAAACCAGAAACATACAGTACAGTTGTTATTTTTATAAAATCATGAGAAGAAACAAATTATTTTCAAATACTATAATTTGTTTACCCAAGTAATCTAAAGCAATTAACTGAAAAAAGTATTATATCTAATAGCATAATCAGTTAAATAATCAAATGAAAAATAAATATTACTCATAATATCCAATCAAAATATGATAAAAATATAACATTCACAATTACACAATCATATAAAACTATAATTGTGCCACACTGATATAATGAAAATTACAGAGGCTGTGAAAGTTCCATAAGGGAAGTTTGTCTCCAACGGATGTGAAAATAAACAGCATTCAGACACCCCAAACCAATTCTAGTACATTAAAAAACAAAACAGTGATGAGAATAAAAAAGCTCTATGTGAGATAAAGGTGACATCACAAATGAGTGATGACATAAAAGACAAATGCAGTATTAATGATATGAGATAATCATCAAGTTGAAATAAAATAGTTCTTTATAGTAGAAAACAATAAACTCTGGAATGATTAAATATTTGAAAGTTAAAAACAGAAACCACACACACACTCCAAAACCTAGAAAAAAATTATCTCTGGATGAAAAAAGTGTTTTCTAGATCATGAAGGAAATTCCTAAACAAAATATGGTATACATTTCACTATGGAAAATAAAATTTTAAATTTTCCTAACTCTGTCATCATGAACAAAAGTAAATACAATCTTAAAAGCATATGACTGAGGAAAATATTTAACAGATTAACATGAAAAAGTGTAACACAACTTATATAAGGAGAGTTCATGTAAACCATTAAAACCAACATAGAAAAATTAGCAATGATTATTAGCAGGCACTTCTCAGAAGAAAAAAAGGAAGAAAGGAGAGGGAAGGAGGGAGGGCAGAAGGGAAAGAGAAGGAAATTAAATCTATAAAATCTATGAGTACTTAAATACGTTTATTTTTAATACTGTTTTCACTTATGAAACAAAAACAAAACAAAACAAAACAAAAACCTTGACTCCAAAACCCAGTATTATAGAATGTGAGATCAGAAATGGAAACATCTAGAAATCAAGGATAGCAGTCTTTATGATATGTTAATGTCTTGTGTATCAATACCTCTGCTGTGTACCCAGCTCTCTTACAGAAATAATTTGGAACATTTGAGAGTAGGAATATTCACTGATACATTACATCCGTATTTACTCGAATTGAATGCTAATTCAATTGGAAACATCACAACATACCAAAATTAGTTGCGAGGTGAATTACTAACAGGAAAAGCAACAAACTTTAAAGATCATTTCATAAACTGGGGCAGAGTCCAGATTATCTCTTTAATGGACCTCTCATGTTACAATGCAGTTTGTAATCCAGGATGAAAGGAATAGAGCATTAGCAATCACCAAGGAGGAAACCTGCAGAAATAAAGCTTTCCCTATCAGCACCTCAGCACCCCGGCTTCAGAACATCACAAACCTGTGGGTGACAGGCGGGGACACACTGAGCCACTGGTAGGATTGGGTTTGAGGCAGCCCAATCTTTATAACCCATACTTATAACCCATGATGCAGTCATAAGTAACCTTTGGTTTAGGGGAAGTCTGATGACATTGGTAAAGGTTCTCAACAGTAACATGAAGCCAGAAAGGAGGGGTGACTCACAGTGACCCCTGTTTTGGGAAAGATCTGGAAGAAAGCTGACTACATTGGAAATGGCAGTCTCTGGGGATAGTTTATTTCATTTCTCCCTGAACTTTTCAGGTTTTAACTTATGAGCAAATATTACTTTTATGGCTACAAAAATCTATTCTTAATGAAAAATACTACAAAGTTATGAAGAAGTAAAAACATTTACAAATAAATCCCGTAACCTATTTTTTCCTCTTGATCCTCATACCAATCAAAATACATAAGACATCTTTACAGAAGGTTATTTGTGCCTTTCTGATTGACTTTGGATAATTGTTCTATCACATGCTAAAAAAAAAAAGCCTCCCACAGCATAAAGTAAATTGGTCCCCAGCACATCTTTATCTAACCTGCCAAAAAATGATTTGCATTTAAGCATTACACATTCAATTAAAAACTAAAACAAAGTACAATCATGAAATACTATGTCCTCCTTCATGAAACATACCTTATTTGTTGAGGAAGATTAATAAAATATAAGTGGGTATAGTTGAGGTAATAGTCTTAGTTATTATTTACAGGTTACCAGGTTAACTCTTGGTTTAAAAATTTAAAAGTGTGCATTAGCCCGCCAAATGTATATTTTTAAATACTCTAGAAAATGCTTGATTGTGAGATTAACACAGTGCAAAATGTTGCCCATTTCCCATCTGCTCCTTTTCCCAGGTGTCATAGCTATGCGTGTCTCCAGACACTGAATGTCCTCAGGGAGAGTAGCATCAAAATCTCTGGTCTAAATGACATCACTGACAGAGAGCTACCCGTATATCACTAACCTTCTTTAAGTCCTACAAAGTCTTCACAAATTAATCTGCCTTTCAAAATTAGTACCCTTGTTTTTATACTGCTGTACAAGTTGTTATATATTCTGCCTAATGTGATCTATCATGTTTCTATATCCACCAAAGAAAAATAAAGACACAAACAACAAGAACACCTAGGAATTTACACATTAGAAGAAACTGTCACACTAAATTTTATCTCACCTGTTTCTACATTTGTTTTATTGTCTGAAGAGTATGTAGGTTACAATAATAATCCTAAGATATAGATAATTGCAGTTCAGTCAAAAATGGTGTTTGGTAGTTTCCTGATAATCCACAAGTCCATATCCATGTATCACAGGAAATGAATATTTCATCCACTGTCTGGGTAATATTCATTATTCCACTATGGTGAGGTTTCATTCAGTGACATTTTCAGTTTTTCTTTAATAACTTCTTCGACATTTGTCTAGGATAGAACAGGAGAGGTGTAACTACAGAACACAGCTACTGGTCGTAGCACATACTTAAATGTTTACTAGAGAAACTGTAATTAAAACTGTAGCTTTAATGTAAGAATGTGTAAAGTATCCTTAAGTACCTTTCGTTAGTTGCTTCATATGATCTACTACAATATGACTAATGATATTATTTTTGTTTTTTTTACATTTAAGATAATATCTTCTTAATATTGCTTTATCAGTGAGTATAAAGATAACTGGATTTATATTTTATGGATTTCTGATATGATTCGAAATGACTTTTGAATTTCTGCATTTTGGACAAATCAGACTTCCACACGACTGCTCTCCAATTCAACGAATCCCATTCATTGCTCCAAATAATGTCACTAGGGACAATGAAGTGATACGTACATAGAGAATGGAAAAAATAATTAGCTCTATTTTTCTATTTCTGACATAAATGAGGGAAAATTGCTTTTGTGAATCACAACATCAGATTCCTCTAACTCTCCTTTTGGGAAACATTTTTCTGATTTTTGAATCTCATCACACAGTGTTTCCTCATTGTATGATACACTTATGCAAGAATCTTTAATATACATTTGAAGGAACAGAGAAAATTTAAAAACAAAAACCACTATAATAGGCCCACTCTGGTGCCTTCTCCATTTTCTCTTCAGTTAAAGCCCTCAGAAAAAAATATTCTAAAGTTAAACATTGAAAAGTTTGTTTTCCTTGAAATAAAATACTTGCAGCTTTTCACTTATCCTTGAACTGCTGGAATGCTCACAACTAAGTTGGCAGCTCAATTTAGCAAATATTATAGCCTCATTCACTGTAATTTTTATCTTTTTTTTTTTTTAAGTGATGTGGTCTTGCTGTCTTGCTCGAGCTGGTCTTGAAATCCTGGGGTGATGTAAGCTCCCTGTTTTAGCCTCCTAAGTGACAGGGACAGCAGGTCTATGCCACCATCCGTGGTTCAACATTAAATTTTAATAAACATAATCGTTACCTTATCTTGTTTATTTTTTGTCTAAACATTATTAGATTATATTTATATGTAAGCATGTTATTTAAATTGTCCAAAATACTTTAGGAAATGAAATGTAAATGTTTTTAGTTGTACTGTCATGGCTGCTTCAATGTCCTGAATTGATTCAGAGCATTTGCATCTCATGGTCATTTTGAGTTTGGGAAGGAGTCACAAGTCTCACAGTGCTAGATCTGATGAATCCAGGGCTTGCAGATGCCTCTGTGTTGGACAGCACTTGGCAGCAGCATTCACCATAGTACTGATCATACCTCCTAAAGACACTCAGGAAAGAGCACACCAAAACTGCTTCAAAAAGTGGCAACAAAGACGGGATACATGTGTTCAGAGAAAAGGGGAGTATTTTGAGGGAGATTAATGGCAGTGTGTCTTTTTCTATAATCAGTTTTTCCATTTAAATACTCATCATATATTTCAACTAGGTCTCATATTTTGAGCCATACCTAAACCTAATTCATGTGCAGTGAGGACAGTATGAAGAATATTGCTATGGTTCTTTTTCACAGAGGAAGAGGAATCTGATTCATTAGCTATAACATTGCAAAACCTTTTTCAGACAGGCAGAGAAAAACACAAGTACTGGAGAAATTTATCACATTTCTAGAACTTCATTATTTTATGTTTTGTTTTTTGAGATACATTTAAGTGAAGTAAAAATAAGGATTAAAAATATCAAAGATCCTTTTAAAAGATGGTAGAGAGGTTTACACACAGCAGATGGTATTGCCCCCTTCCCAGGGCAGCAGTGAGAAGAGTCAGGAGGTTTTTGGTAGTTAGGAGAGTTTCAGTCATATGCTGAGGACAGCCAGTGTCACCAGAAGGGGTGTCAAGAAACTGGCCCAAAATTATTAGACAAAAGACAGAAGAGCAAGTCTATTATTTCTAAATTGCAGTTAGCAAAACTGAAAATAATATAACGATCAGAATTTTGGAGGTGTTGAGAGAACGGCAGAAGAGAACAATCTGTATCTTACAGCTGAGGGGCAGGCAGACAGTAATAAATAACAAACACAGATGTAGATTAGTCATTATAGCTTTAAGGTTTTTATTAACAATAAGTGTACTGCTTAGTTTTCTCCAAGCAGAAACTAAAAGAAGACACAGTTGAAAGACTTTTCCCTTTGAAAGGTTGTTGTAAGTATGAGGAAGTTTGTGATCTTATTTGATTTTTGTGAATATTGTTTTGATGAAAAATGGCAGTATTACAGGAAAAAGTCAGCATGAATTCATTTAAAAATAAATATAAGATTCAATATTTATTGGGAAATGACAACTGTGAACTATTTGAGTATGACAAAATGGGGCCTAGGACCCAAGTATGCTAAAACATGCATATTAGCTAGGAATATAGATGATAGCTTTATGAAAGCATATATAATAGATATGCAATGAAATTATTTTATGACTATGAAAAACAATTGATGATATAGACTTTTTCTGTATGTGTTTGAGAACAACTGTGCTGCATGATCCCATAGATTCTAGGAAAGATTGAGTAATGAGGAGAGTGCCTGCTAAACGCTTGCTGTTTTTTCGAAGTAATTATATCATTTAAAACTGTTTGACTCAGCACACAAGAAAACTCAATAGAAAATGTGTTTAATTGTGAGCCTCATAGCTTGAAAACTGAATGAAAATTATGGAGAAGATTCTGTGGAAAGTTACAAAAGGAATTAGGTATCTGGAATGTAGTTGATTTGAGGAAGTCTCAGTTTTGAGCTTTTGAAGCCACAGATTTTTAGGTATAATTCATTATTCATTTTTCTGTACAAGTTTAGAAGAATATTTGGCCTGCTGTAGCATGCTCTAGGAGGTCTGTTAAGGTAACTTCATCTTGGATAAAAGGGAAGTAAATGTGGTAGACTCCCAGGTTGTGTTGCTAATATTCATAGGCAAGGAAAGTATCATCACTAGCAACCATGTAAAAAGAAAATGCGTGTGTGTGTGTGTGTGTGTGTGTGTGTGTGTGTGTGTAAAGTACAGCTGAATAAATGTTTGGATCATTTCCCTTTGATAAGTAAAATAGATACAAAAAAGCAAGCTTGGAATAACTAAAGAAGCATGCCAGAACTGAAAAATTTGTCAGCTATGTCTACTGTCTAGCTCTAATATGTAAAGTTTTATTTTCTAAAGTACAGTGCCACTTGGATTTGTAGAAATTATCTGAACTGCAACCAAAGTATCTGCATGTAGTTTGGCTTCTTTTCCAAAGCTGTCTGAAAATAAGTACAACAATAAGTGTTTGGTTTTCATTTATTTTTCTTTATTAGGAAAGCACTTTCATAAGTATAATGTCATTATAGGCTTGAGACTTTTCCTTGAAAGGAAAAGGAGGCCTACTTGGTACTGTAGTTACATTAAAAGACATCTTGAACTCTTGTTATTTAAAAAGAACTCAACCAGACCACTAAATCTTCTGGGCTTTTAAATAAGAATGATAACTATGCATATTCTATCTATCTCCCATTGTATTGCTATAAAAATGGAAGCTGCTTATTTGTGTGCATATGACTGGCAGACCATATGTGGGCTGAAGGCTCTTAGCAACATGTTATAATTGCATTGTACAGATAATGGAACACATAAGCCATGATCAAAAGATAATTTAACCTAGTTAGATGAGGCTGGGTTTATGGCCTAGGGTCCCAGGTCTCTAAATTACTTTTAAGCGCTACTTTGATCCATACTTTGGACAGTGCTCAGTAAGTAAAGAAAAATTTCACATAGTCTGGGGATTTCCTCAGTTTCCCTTTTATACTAAACAGACTTTATTGGTTAACAGCGTCTTCTGACCACAAATTGTGTAACAATCAACTACTTGGTTATCCAACCCTTTCAGAGGTCACAATTGCCCTAGAAGGGATGTGGGCATCCAAAACAGTGGCTGAAGAGCTCTCTGTAGAAAGCAGACAGGACTTTCCTTTGCTTCTGAGAGAAGAGAAGGGGAAAGAACCAAGAAGATGGTTTGAGGTTGGAACCATGAAACAGTTTGCAAAGATTTCCTGCAGGAGGAGACAGAAAGCACAAGTTGGATTTCTAATGTTCAAGGTCAAACTTTCAGTGAAATCCTCAATGACCCTGCCTTAGATCTTTTGGGGGTTTTTGTTCCTTTTACTGTTTCAATGGATATATGTGGCCATTAAGAAAATAAAAGGGAGCTGTGAAGATGTAAGCCTCTTTCCAACTTCCCCTAAAATTCTTGAAAAATTGGCAGGCCTGGGACATCTTTCTCTCCAAGTCACATATAGAGTTGAATAAAAATGGCAAATAAACAAGGCCTAATTTATTATAAATTATCTTATTTTAATATTGTTAAAGCCTGTGGGTCAGAGAAACAAACAAAAAATTGCCGTATATGGAGATTATTGCTGAAAAGTAAAATGATGCATATAGAACTCAACATCATGTAAAAAATAGTTTGAGGAAGCTAAGGAGATTTGTAATTGCAAAGTTGTTCTTTATTATGCAACAACATATTTAATTCATATAGAACAGATTATAAATTGTGATCTGTTGAGGATACAGTAAAAGATGTATTTATATGAATCTAACAAAATGTATTTAAATGTTAAAAAGTCATCAGTAGTGAGTGCTACCAATCGATTCTTCCAGTTTTCACTCACAAAATGAAATATGGGCAGTTAATTAGTTGAATTAAACTAGTTCAATTAAACTCAGTAAATTTCACATTCTAGTATTTCCATACATACATTTGTTTAATGTAATAAACTTCTGCACTAGGTTGCATATTTCAGAAAAAGTAAACAAATTAACATCATGACACATGGAAATATAGCTTACAATAGACATTTAATTTCCTCTTTGAAAACTAAGCCAAAACCCATAAGTCAGTTCCTGAAAATGCCTGCAAATTTTTAAATTTCATATTTAATTATATGGATGTAAATTTGACCCAGCATGTAAAACTATGCACATTAGCAGACAAGATATATTAATTTATTTATGTGCATCACTGAATCTTTTTTTTTAATATGAACACTTCACGAATTTGCATGTCATTGTTGCACAGGGGCCATGCTAATCTTCTCTGTCTTGTTCCAATTTTAGTATATGTGCTGCTGAAGCCAGCATGTGTCATTGAATCTTGCATGTTTCAAAATATTATGAAAAGAATAGTAAACTGGGCATTACGGTTCATCTTGTTTTTGAAAATGTTAAGAGTAGTATCAGTAGTGAACAAAATTCCTCAAATTTATACCATCTAGAATCCTTTTCTAAATACACCATTCCTGTCCTCTCCTAATACCTTTTCTATCGGGGCAAAACATTCATGAAAATACTTCTCTGCTTGTTTTTCTTCTGAGACAGGGAACTTGCTATGTAGACCAGGCAAGGCGCTTGAACTCTGCAACTCTGAGGGATCCTACTTCCTTAGCCTCCTATCTAGCTGGGATTATCAGTATGCACCATGGCAACTGTTCAGAAGTACTGTTCACATAAGAATTTGTAGGCAGATGTTTTATTTTCATCTATTTGGGGAGAAAACTGATAAGCTAAAAAAAACTCATTTCAAATTGTGCACTCTAAAGAACATACTAAAAGGCTGCTAGTGGACAAGTATCTTGACAGAAAAGCACACAATAACATAAACACATTTAAGGTGGCTTTGTACTGGGCACAGTATCTTACAGAAAACAAAGCGTGGGCTGGGGATTTAGCTCAGTGGCATAAGCACCTGCCTGGCAAATGCGAGGTCATGAGTTCAACCCTCGGTACTGCAAAAAAGAAAAAAAAAAAGAAAGAAAGAAAACAAAGCGCTTGATGTTATCTTGATTAGATCTCACTTACCAATGAGGTAGGCGGAGCCCAGCACACATCCTCTTATTACAAGTCCTCCCATTGCACAATCATTACTGGATATGCTCTAAGCCAATCCTCAATGTGGGTCTTTTGATGCAACTTAGCCTTGAATATCATGCTGTCTCCTGAAGCTAACACAGTAAGGCATGGTGAGTTTCAGTTATGAAAGTAAGGTGATAATACGGCAATTTTTTTCTTGTTCGATATTCTCCCCCACCCATTCGATTCACTGGATAGCTCATCCTTCTAAATATGAAACTGTTAGCCAACGGTGGTGACCCAACCTGCAATCCCAGCACTCCGGGAGGCTGAGGCAGGTGGATCTCAAATTCAAGCCCCAGCCTGAGCAATTTAGCAACTTATTTGAGACCCTGTCTCAAATAAAACATAAAGCGGGCTGGGGGGTGTGGCTTAGAGTGAATGCCCAGGGTTCAATCCCTAGTACCACAAATAAATAAGTAAATAATTACATAATATAATTTAAAAAGAATTTGGTTGAAAACAAATTACGTAGAAGAAATGTCAAATGCATTTTTTTTTGGATGTGAAGTTTTTCACCAAAAGAAATAAACTGAGCATGACAACTATTTGAAGCACACAAATAAGTGCAATTTTATTTTTTTAAGTATGCAAATACGTGTCACCTTTCTATCTTGTTTTTCTACCCAGGTATTTCATCTAACCTGCACTGAAGTCATCCGCTTGTTTACGGAAATAAAGCTCACGGTGAAAGTGATGTGCATGCAGAACTCACATTTTTAAATGCAGTTTTCCTTCAGACAGGACCAAAAAAAATTATAATGCCAAGAACAATCTACCCTCCGGAGTGGGGCAGAAAGCTGTGCTGGGGTCCCGCTGCACAGGCGTGAGGGAGGGCGGACTCCGGGCCTGAAGAGACGGGGAGCGGGGTCACCAAGACCAAGCAAGGTGTCTCTGGCCACTTGCCGCGCAGAGTTTGGCCAGGAAAAGCTTTTAAGTGGAGGGAGGATAAGGTGGGATTTGGCTGACCTGCCAAAGTGTATGCAGCGCTCCTGTTCACGGCAGCTCCTCCGACCACCGCAATTTGGGCACCGGACTGACTTCGCGACACCGACCCCCGGACCGGACTGGCTCAGGGCCGGGTCCTCACCTCGGGTTCCACGCTGCGGGTCCCTAGGGGACGGGGCGGGCGAGCTGCCGGAGTCGCGTCCCATTGGCTCGCGCCTGGGGCCGGATCGGGCCTTGAGACCATGGATTGGACGGCTCCGCCCCCTGCAAGCCGAGGTCATTGGCGGGCGCAGGGCCGGGGGCGGGGCGGGGTTCCCAGGGTTCCTGACTGAGCGCTACTGTCGCGGAGCGGGGCGCCGGCCGCGGGACTAGAGCTGCGCGGCGGCCGGGCGGAGCACCTCAGCTGGGACGGGGACTCCCGAGGAGCGCAGGGCCGAGCTGCAGCCAGCTTGTTCCCGCGGCGGCGGGCCTTCGGGAACTGCGTCTGTCAGCGCCCTGTCCGCTCCGGCTGCCCGCTCCGCCCCGGCGCCGAGGGGAAGCGGGACCAGCGCGGCCCCCATCAGCTGTCAGGCGGGCGGCCGGAGACACAAAGAGCGCGGTGGGCGGCGACGACGACCGGGCACGGCCACTCCCCGCCGCCCGCTCCGGCGGGGCCCGAGCTAGAGACAATGCCCAGCTCGGACCGCCGCGTCCCGACCGGACCGCGACGTCCCCGGCCTGGGTCGCGCCGGCCCCGCTGGGAAGCAGCGCCCCCCGCAGGAGGAACTCGCAGGCGGCTCCTCCGGCTCCGGGCCGGGAAAAGTTTGCGGCGGGGCGGCGCGGCGTCCGCGGCCGGCCGGCCACTCTCCGGACTTGGTGTGGGCGCGAGGGCCAAGCGTGCCCGGCGCGGTGAGTGCGCTGCGGGCCGCCAGGGGCGGCGGTGGGAGGACGGGACGCGGGGCCGCCGCGGCTAGCAGCCCCGGGCCGCGGGCGGAGCCGTGGGAACCGCGCGGAGGGCAGGTGAGAAGGTCGCAGACGGCCCGGCCTGGAGCCGGCGCAGCTTGACCTTGGACGGAAGAGTTAATCCCTCCGGGGCCCTCGTGGGTGGCGCGTGGGGCGACTGCTTCCTGAGCCGTCTGCTCTTGTCCTCCAGTTTCTGAAACGCAGCTTCAGTTTCGCTGGCTATGTCCCCTGGGCCTTAGCGTGGTGCAGAGTTGGGCAGCGCTAGGCCGGGGTGTATTTGCATGCGTCCAGATTCAGCCTTCAGCCTGCTCGGAAGTAACTTTTAAATCCGATGTCTTGAAACGTATGCTTAAAGGCTATCTTCCATGAACACTAGTTACTTATCGCTTATTTTACCGGTAAGAATGATCTACTTTCCTGCACTACGTATTTGGAGTCCTAGGGGCCAGGCTGGGGACAGAGAGCCAAGCCTCAAGGCAAAGTGGCAGGTGTCCCCGGGGAGACCTTCCAAATTCAGTTTAGAGGGAGAATGAGGTCTTTAATTGTAAGGAGGACAGTAAACAGGGCAGACGTTTGTGTTGGTAATTTTGCTCTTTTCTCCTGAAAAGTTTTGGGGGGTGTGTGTGTGTGTGTATGTGAGTGTGTGTGTGGAGAAGGGTGGTTCTTCTCACAAAGAAGAAAAAGAAAATGTCACTTTTAGCCAAAGTAATGTAAACTCCTTACCGAACAGTACCACATAATGCGAGTACATCTTGATCTAATTTTAATGAAGGATTGAAAATAGCTACTGTCTTCAGTATCACGGATGCCAAGACAGCTCACTTACATAATCTTCTTTGTTGGGATGTGTTAGTGGCATGTATAATTTTGATAAATAATGTTAAAAGTTTGGTCTGGCTTGGTTGAAATTATTCTCATCGCAGATTATTTTGCAAAATAATGAACTGTTAACCTTGGATTATCACAGAAACTTTGATTTTTCCATAAAAAGTGAAATCAAACATTTTGCATGGGTCAGTTCTCCTAAAGTAGTACATGTACACTTTGTGAGAAGTTCTTTTCATCAGAGCAACTTCTAGACAGCAGATTCTCCACTGGACACTTTTTCTCCCCATGGAATTTATAGCAATAAAAATTGATGTAGAAACTACAAGTGCGTAATTATACAAGTTAAACATGTATTTTCCAACTAAAGTACCCAGTACTCGGATTAAAATTAAAAATTCATCTTTTTTCTGTCCTTTAACAAAATTTTCATTATGTTTTAGTGGAAAAGGAAAAAAATATCAAAGAAAGAACTTCCAGAGGAAAAAAAAATGAGCTTAATTCTGGTAGTTAGCCTGAAAGTTTATAGCTGAAACTAGGGACACACTTTTAGAAAAAGATAAAGACAGCTGGTAGGGTTTCTAGGAGAAAGATAGCAATATTGATTTAGCATAATACATTTCATGACCTAGTTTTGTTTGAAGTACATGAGCCTCTGAAAAGGTATGTTTGTTAAATAATCAGTAGCTGTTTGCACTGTGAATGAATGTCTAGTTAAATACCCTCATCATAACCATAATATTTCACTTGAGTGCTGATTTTTAAATTTGTTTCTAAAATGGCATGAAAGAAACCCTTCCATTCAGTTGTAGAAAGGAGAGTGTACCTTTTAAAGTCACCTAGATGTGCAGTGAGGAAAAACTACCTACAGTCTTACACCAAATGTAAGTTAAGCCCTGGATACGGCATGCTGTCCAGGTCTTCACTGTACACAGGCACTGAGGGTAGGAGGGAGCCAGTGTGGGCTGTAGTGAGACGTGCTGTATTTCCTGAAAGGCTTAGGGAAGAGTCTGTTTAATGGTATCAGGTGAATACCAAGGCCTCAACATTTATGAACCTGAAAACTTCCAGAAAACAACTGCTATATTTCAAAATGACAACTTATCCGAGCATCTAGCATCAATATTACTGTCACTGTAGAGTTCGTGTTCTCAGATTTGCTGGTTGGGTGCCCTTGTAAAACTCTGGAGCAGTGTTATCTCAAGATGTGGTCCTCAGAACTGTATCAGAATCATCTGTAGTGTTTGCAAGATTTCAGACTCCTAGGTACTTCCCATGCGTAGACAATCTGTGTGAGCAGAACTTAAATTCATATTCTTCAATTCCCACAAACGTAAGTCTTCAGTGTCATGACAAGTGTAGCTTTCTTCTTAGGAACATTTCATAAAGGTTCCCAGCTGTTCTCTGATTTCTTCTCTATGGCACTAGACCTTGGCCTTATCTTGTAGCTGGTGACCAGGGAGCACCTCATGAACTGCTTCCACAGTAAACCGACACACTAGCTGTTTGCAGCCTTTAGGCTGCTGCCAGGCACAAGGCCCAGGGCCTGGAGTTCACACACTTCCTTTCTACTAGGGTATTTGCTGGTACCCTACCCATCTGGGGGTGATTTGTGGGCAAGGCAGTCCTATCTCCTCCCCCTCTTCAACTAGAGAGAGGAGGTTTCAAGTGAAGGACTGGGAATAAACTCTGGAGGGATAGAGGGTCTGAGGGATGACAGAGCAAGAGTGCTAAATGGAGAGCTTCCCTTTCAATTCCCTTCAGCATTCACTCTCATTTGTAGATGTCTGACCTAAAGCTAGTAACTTGGAAGTTGAGAGCATGCTTATTCCCAGGCCCCCTGCTTTCTACTGTTAAAACTTTCATCTTCAAACTCATACAAGGGCTCTTATGACCTCCGTATCCACAAAATCCACAAAACATGTAAAGAGGATTTTCATGTTTATTGATGGGAAGAGTGTAAAAGAAAGGCCAACAAGTCTGCCGGACCTGTGTCCAGTCCTATATTTACATTTACTTATTTGGTGGCCTTGAGCTGCATCTTTGATGCCCCACCCCCTGCCACTTCACTTCCCTTACTTTGAAAATAAAGATAATAGCACCTGCTTCATAGGAGCTACTTTGGAAATTATGTAAGGTTGTACTATCAAATACTGTCAGCTAGAAACTCACACAGTATACAGTCAATATCTACAGCTGTAAATTTATTATAATAACTTTTTCAAATTTCTTTTTTAGCCCTGGAGAGTTGCTGTAGAAGAAGGGAAAAAGGAAGACACTGCTGGAGGAGATAAGTAGCTCTGGACATAATACAAGGTCACATTTCTAACTGGTAATTGTTGAGCAACAGGGAAAACGCTAGGAGAAAGATGTGCTATACAGTACCAACTAATAGTAGGGATTCATTATGGAGCTCTGGTGCTGTATCTTCTACCCTCCTCCCTTTTCAGCCACCTTACCTTGTACCTAATTTACATGCTTTGCAGACTCACCTTGAAAAGCACTGATTGTATGGTTAGCCTGGTTTTTTTATTTTAGTATCATTGATCCTCAACTTTTTATAATTTAAGAATGGTTCTCTGTCTCTCCCCTTAAGGCCCAGTTTTTGGAATCCTTGAGATTTCTATCTGTGACCCTATAGGAATGGATTCAATTCTAGATTTACTTTTTCAGAGGATTTGCTATCTAAACATAAGAGCATGGTCAGAGAGACCCTTGTCCTGAGACTTTTAATACCACGTTTCTACACTATTTATGCTTTTTCTTTCGCATCGGCTTACTTGTTCCATACAGCAGCCTAATGAAGCATTGTGAATATTACTGGACATTTTCCTGTGACACACCTCAAATCCTTTCTTTCTCCCTCTAGTCTCTCTCATACATACACCTGTTGCTAGGCTAGTCTTTGCTGCCATTGTGTCAGTTTTCTAAAATCAAAATCCTTTAATCAAATTGAATCTCTCCCATCTGGTTTACAGATGCCTTAAAAACCCAGTGTTTGATCCCACTAGAAACACTATCCATAGTTTCAGGAACAAGTGTGATGGCTTAGTTCATCGGCAGTGTCTCCTCTTAAAGCACCCAGATTCTACTCCTTCAATTTCTGACTCCTTGGAGCTTTCCTGGATGGTTAACTTCTTAAGGATCTCACCCTGCTCTGCATTTCTGTAACAGCTGTTTGATCACTTAAAACCTACTAATAAAATACTAATAGTTTTCTAAAAACTAGAACTCTAAGATACAAGGCTAAAATTTAGAGAAGCATAGCCTTTCAAGTATTTGACATAGTGAAGAAAGCATTTTTAATACTTCTGTCAGATTGTTGTAGGAGTCCCATCGAGTTGCTATACCTTCCTGATTCTGTAGTTCTGCTCTGTGAGTGGAAAGAACTGGGCCAGGTGGCATTTTCATTCTGGAGTTCTAGGATAGCTGGGCCTTACTTACATGGGATGGAGTTGGGGCTTTTGCTATATTCTTGAGTGGAAATATTACTACCTACACTCCCTATCTTCAGGATACATTCTCTCCTAGAGATTTCTCATGCTAAACTCAGCAATTTTTGAATATATATACTTTTTCTGGCAAGCTTTTTAACCACAAGAATTGAGGGAAGATTAATGGCATACAAATCAGTATTAAGATGGAATATATTGGGGACAATAAAGGATTATGGCCCTTACAAATGACTTCCTATATTACAATAAGGCCAACTACTTATTAAGCCTTAATCTTAAGCAATTCTGATTTACAGTCATCCCTCAGTATTTGCAGGGGATTGGTCCCAGGATCTCCCCTCCTACAGATACTAAAATCTGTGTATGTTGAAATCCTTTACATAAAATGGCATAATATTTGCCTATAACCTACACATATCCTCCTGGATATGTTTAAGTCACCTCTAAATTATTATACCTACTGTAATGAAATTGCTTGTAAAATAGTTATTATAGTGTACTCTTTAGGAAACAATGGCAGTGAAAAAGGCTACACATGTTCACTGCAAACAATTTTAAATATATATATGTATTTTAACTCCACTGTTGAGTCTCAGATGTGAAAGCCAACTGTATTTGCATTTCACGTTCATTAAATAATGATATGAAATAACAGAATTATGTTTTCTTTTTGAATCATTTCATCACATATAAAACCATTAGGATAGTCACAACTCTGGAACAGATGCTAAGTGCCTTTCTATTGTGTTTTTGTTGGCGAGCTAGTGTAAATATATATATATCTCACATGCACATTATGTGAAATGAAGGATGCCCTCAAATTATGACATGCCGTTATACATTGACCAGACTTTAAGAATATCTCTTTAAAGTGTGTTGACATTTAATTGACCTTTGAAATTTCATTCTGTTAATCATACTCAAAGTGCTAAAGCTATGGTTGACTGCTCTGGTGTTTTTACATTCAGTCATGCTTAGCATATAAATTCTCCAGCATAATTGCTACTTATTTAGCAAAAGTTTCCTTTCTTTGAAAATGTGAATTGTCCTTGTATCTTTGAGTCTATTTTTTTAAAGTGTGCTTCAGGCTGAATATCATTAGAAGTCTGAACTGAAATCTTTTCCTGTCATTAGTTCTATGGGGGCTGGCTTCTTAACATAGAAGTAATGGAAATTTCTTGCTTAAATGAAGAGTACTTTTATTCCTGCAAAAGATGGAACTCTTCAAGCTGCAGTGCTAAAATTTAGAGAAGCTTAATACTTGAAAACAAATGTTTAGGAATCTCTCAATTCCTTTACTGTAGATTAAACCTACCAGTGCTAATCCTTTTGTTAAATAAGAATTCAAGCTCTTAAAGGGTATAATTATATTCCTTGAATTGTTGTGAGTGAAATTTTATTTTATTGTAAACAAAGTATTTGCAAAAGAAATGTTTCTTTTTAAAATTTTAACATTTTACTGTTATCACTTAGAAATCATCTGTAGAAATGTTAAAAAGTTTCTGGGTTTTTAATTTATGAAATCAGACTTTGGAAGCAATCTTCAGTGGGCTTGTTTTAGAGTTTTCTAATTTTAATGTTTTGAATAACCATGGGAATGTAACGAAAGTTTTTACTAAATTTTGACTTATATTTACCATTTCCTGGAATTGCCTTTGAGACTCCAGATTTATGTTTTGAACTTTTTACCTTAAAAACAGTTATTAAGTAGGAAAATTAAAATTTAAAGCAGAGTTTTCATTTTGATAACGTGATTTATATTTTGCAAACATGTGGCACAATCTTTGAAACATACAGTCTTCTTAGCTGGTGAACTTTGATGTTGAATCATTTACTTATCTACGCATAACAAGTATCTTAGTTTCACTGTCATAGAACTCATCTCTCATCATTTCTCATTAATACTGTTCTATCTTTTCTCTTTCTGCTTACCTTAATACCTAAACAGTATAAATGATTCCAGTGCTGAATGCAAGGATGCCTCCAAATAAGAGTGGCAATTTCCATTTTGTAAGCTACAGTTTCAGCTACTAGACTTATTTCTTTATGAGTCATTAGTGTCTCAGGGCTAGAATTGACTAAACTTCCAACTTTAAGATAAAGTCTGGTTTCTTCAGAAATCTTTTCATTAAGTCCTGATTAAGTCCAATAGATGCGTAATAAATAAAATCAATGTATTTGCTATTATTTTATTACTTGAGGTATACTTTGTCACCATGAAGAGCTTGCTGTCATTTGGATCTGGGCATATGTGTTCACAGATGGTTTCTTTTCATTTTATTTAACAAATTCTTGTATTTTCATGTACCAAATACTGTTCTAAACACTATAAATATTAGTTTATTTAATCTAATGAACTCTATAGTTATAAATGTCTTCATTTTACAATTGAGAAAACTAAGATGCAGAATTTTATTTTATGGTGGCGCTTTAAGGTGAGAGAGACAGGTAAGTGCAGGCAGATAACAGTAATGCTGACAAGCAACAAAAATGTGTGGGGAGTCTGGGGAAGACGATCTGCTGTGCTGAGAAGGATCTGGGATTCAGCTGGGCCAGTCTTAAAGAACAGCTCTGGAAAAAATAGTGAACTTAGCAAAAGAAGATGGTAGAGCAGTTCAAAGCTGAAACTATGGAGAACAGAGAGAAGCATTCTGGGAGACATACGTTGGAAGGGGGAGGAATGGTGACAGGTGAAAGAGCAAACAGGCAGATTGGCTTCACGTGCATACCTCCCTCCTTAGATCACAGTTACAGAGGCAGCGCTGCTGCCTTCTTTCTGCCTGGCATGTGCTTCATTCCAGAGTTGAGTGCCAAGGGAGTGGAAAATTTCTCCCATCTGCACTTTGAGACTTGAGTCTACTGCTTGAAGATGCCACTGTTATCTCAGTAATGTTTGTTTATACTGGGTATTTTTCTCTGTAGCCTTTGTGGATGGAACTTAATAATACAAACAATATTGTTAGCAGAACTCCAGGTACTTGATTGCTGTGTTTATTTTATTAGCTAAAAAACTACCAGAGCCCTAGAACTTCCAAGCACATTTAAAAAAATAGCAGAGGCAATTTTTAAGACTAGCCTGGAAACAAAGAAAAAATAAAGGTTAAGACTGTACTTTAGAATGGTAAACAACATGGTAGACTCTCCCTCAGAGTCTAAATAGTTGATTTTCTAAAAGATAAGTTTGTTGTTATTCAGGGTACAAGATATAGTTGTCATATCTTGTCCAAACAATATTAGCACAGACTTTTCTTTTCAGTGAACTAAGAGAAACTAGCTGTATAACTGTCTTAACTATCTTGTGTATACATATATTTTTTCTTTTTCCCTTTCTTTCCCTTTCCCCCATCACAGTACAATTTGCAATATATTAATTATTGCAAGTCTCCTACTAACCTGTTTTGAAACTGTTTCATTATTTTTATTTTTTCTCTTTAAAATAAAATTAAATAAAATGAAAATTTTCCAAAAAAATAAAAAAAGATAAGTCTGTTCTTTATGGTAGCATTTAAGTCCTTCTCTTAATAGTAGTCTAAGTGAAATAAAAGTCTGGTACTTTTGTTCCATAGAATATAAAACTAAAGATGGAATAAGAATTTAGCCAGGCATGGCGGCGCAGTCCTGTAATCCCAGCACTCAGGAGGCTGAGACAAGAGTATTGTGAGTTCAAGACCAGCCTGGGCTACAAAGTGAGCCCAAGGGCAGCCTGAACTGCATAGTGAGACCTTGTCTCAAAAAGACAAAAAAAAAAAAAAAAAAAGTTTTTTGGGGGGATTTTAGGATTTTTAAAAAGATGCTCCTAAGATAATGTCTAGAAACCTTTCTTGGTCAGATCACAGGCTTGGAAGTACTTATTACTGATTTTTTATTGTATTGGGACAGAATACCTGAAATTGTGACCCTTCCAGAAAATCCAAGATACTTGTTCAATATTACTTTTAAGTTTTCTGTTAACTTATGGCACTTCTAAAATCTCATTTTATCCTGCTTTCTGTGGCACAGGTAGATTATTCATTAGCATTTATGAAAAATACAGTTAAAATAACAAATTTTCAGTTCATATAAGTGGTAAAAGTGTTGATTTGGAGAAAATTTACTACGTGGTAGCTGTTCATTCCACAGCTAGAGAAACATAATCTTACCAGGTTTGTTTACATATCCATCAGTAAGTTTTTCCCTGACTGCTGTATGGCAGTAACATGATGTTGAAACATTTGAGGAATCACTAATAAATCAGCCTTGAAAAATATAAAGATGGAAAGGGAGCTTTTCGTGTGTTCTTTCACCTATTTTCCATATTGGCCCATCTTGTCCTGTTGTCATAAACATGTTTGTTTTCCTCCCCTGTTCTCTCTCTTGTGCCTCTGAGACCCCACCATGCCAAGTTTTTCTACCATTAGGCAGAAAACAAACCCAAGATCCAAAGCAGGTAGAAACAATCCTGTGCTTTCTCATACTCTCCTCCTCCTCAGGAGCAGGAAGGGAGTAACAGAAGGTGGTGGCTGGTGGTCATGGCTGCAGACCCACCTCCACCTTGACCTTTCAAGTGCAGCACTTCTGTCTTCAGGACCCCTAGTGGGTCACAGCACAAACCAGTGGTGACCACTTGCTGTTTAGGTGAATACGGCAGAAGGCAACCATAGCATGAATTGTTTCTTTAAGTAATCTTTGAACAGAAATATGGTTTTTATTTTATAGTTGTATAGTTATTCTGTTGAAAATCTAAACTCTTACATGAGCAGCTGAGCTGCTGATAGCCCAAAACACTGTAAGTCAAAGATTAACTCACAAAACTTCCTAAAGGTATCCTTGATTTTGAGGTAAATAGGTTATTTTAAATTAAATTGCCATTTCTCCTATACAGTGGTATGGAGGTCTTGCAACCTGGTATAGGTTGAGCTCTTAGTACAATGTCTTTTTCTTTTGGTTCCTATTTTCTGTCCACTTTGTCCCTCTTGTGTCTTGTATAAAGAACATGATCCCCTTGTTCTTCACTGCTGGAAACCCATTTCTCACACTGAGCCATATTGGAGATAACCAAGTTCTTCAGCAGAGAGTGTTAAAAGTCACCTGCTAACTACTGTCTGTAAATATATTCTCCAACAGTTTTGTAGTCCTATTTTTAAAAAGCATGAGGATGTGGAAAGTGACCTGAATGAATTCAGGGTAATTGCTGATTCTTTGTATTAAAAAAAAAAAAAATCACACTAGCTAAGGGAAGTTTGCTTCTGTAATTTGTGTGTGTTTGATTTTAAAAAAATCTTCCAACCCTTTCTCACTCTGTTTGTCACCTCATAAACTCCAGCAATGAAAGAATTAGAGTCATAGGAGTTTATAACTGGCAGGATTTTATAGAGAATCTGATTAACCCTTTTATTATAGTGGAAGAAATTGGTGTCCAGTGAAGTTAAATGAGATCCTGTCATGGCTCAAGTAACATTTTAGTAGTTTGTCTCCATTGGTAAACATTTATATGCCCTAATATATTCATGATCAGGAGATAATAATGAGGAAACATAACCAAAGTGCAGATAGGTTTTTTTTATACATATCTCAGTCACTTAGAGGGCTTTAAAGTGTAAGTATTATAGTTTCCATTTGTAGAGAAAATGGACTCAGGCTCTCAAGGGTAAGTAATCTCTGCATCCCAGGCATCTTATCAAAACAGCCCCACGTGCCTTGTCTTCCTATCTTAGCCAAATCATCTGCTGCTGGCGAGTCCCTTCTTCATATGGATTATGGTTCTGGTTCTAGACTGGGACCGATTATTCAGTTTGTCTCTATTTTATCAATTGTTAAAAAAAAATTTCTAATAGACCTGTATATAAGCTCTTAAATGTTTCAAAGGAAGATGCTGGGTAACTGTAAATATGGCATATTCTAAAAATTTTCTTATCCATGTCTTAAAAATCGAGGTAGAGTACTCAGTGTGTAAGAGGCAACTTGTGGGCATCTGTGGTTGCCACAGTGACTGAGACAAAGCCATGGGCAGCAGCAGGAGGCTGGCCATTCACCTTTCCTTTCAGAGATTCACCTGTGGAGAGAACCAGCCCCCAGAAATGTGTGTCTACATTACTCTTGACGTTTGACAGATACAGTTTCTGATGTCTAAGATGGGTTCACTTTTTCTAAGTATTGGTACTCATATTAAAGAAAACTTGGAACTACAGAAAAGTAGGAAAAGTCATGAATTCTTAATAGGACTATGTCACATAATTTTTCTTGGGTTCTTTTTAACTTGGTGGTGTATGTAATAATCTCTCTTATCACAGAGCTTTGAAAACATGTTTTAAGGATTATGTAATTTTAGTGTGGATGAGTTTCTAAGTATATCACTGGCTATTTTTTATGGCAGTTGATTGATATTATACAAAATATTTAAAAGACAACTCTGAATTGGCTTTATACATGCTTTTTTAAATTAAAAATAAAAATATGATTATGCCCTAATCTTTTAAAAACAGCACTGAAATTACTTGCTGAAAATGTTGATAGAAATATCAACTTTATAATACCAGCACTCTGGAGGCTGAGGCAAGAGAATCATTTGCAAGTTTGAAACAACCTGGGCTGCAAAGTGAGCTCAAGGCCAGCCTGAACTGCATAGTGAGACCCTGTCTCAAAAAGGCAAAAAAAAAAAAAAATCAGTACAGCTGAACTAAATTAAAAATGATGGTTTTTCAAATTGTGAAATCTGTACACACAAATATTTTAAAAGGCAGTTTCACAATTACACAATTGTGTTCCTCTGAAATAATTTCTTAAGGTATAATACTAATCTTCCTGGACTTTTACGATTTGGGAAATTACAGCTTTATTATTTTAATTGTCTTAGTTTATCATTTTTAAAAAGTGTTTACATTCTGAATTCTGCCATTTGATGACAGCGAAACTCATCTTCAATTTACCTAGTGTTCTTGAGAAATAGGATCTGTGCTGCAGCTCCAGGAGGGCACTGCCCAGTGAGAACTGCCCTTTGTGAGGCTCTGTGCAACCAGAGCCCCGGGAAGAGCTGAGGCAGCAGGTGGTCAGAGGGAGGCCGCCTGAGAACTGCTGACCACATAGGAAAGGGAGGGAGCTGGCCTGGAGGAGTGCCCTGGAAAGCCCCTTAATAGCTGGAGCCGGCTGCCCTGACCCTGTGGAATCCCCCTCCCTAGTGAGAAAGGCAGCCAGAGTTGGGGAGGAGGGGGTCCTGGCAGATGAGAGTGGATGAAGAAAATGGGGTCTGGCAGCCCATACCAGCACGCTGGTTAACTGTAGGTCCTGTCTGGGAGGACTTGGCCTAGGTAGTAAACCAGTACTATTTTAAATAAGAGCTTGGCAGTGACTAAATATGTGATGAGTGAATGAGTGACTGAATTGCTTTCATCACCAAGGAGTCTTTTCTGTTCTTAAGTTTTTGTTGTTAGCTTTTTGTTCTCAATTTACAATGAAAATATAGTTATTGAACTATGACAAGCTCTATTTATTCAAACCTACACCCTCTTCTACTCCACCAGTGATCCAGAAGGGCTTACAATAAGCAGAACATCAGTAGGAGAGTAAGACCAATGTGACTGTAGTGCCCTGAACCCAGGGCCCTCATCTGTTACGCATGTGTGATGGCAGGTGCTTTTTCACACTGAGGCAGGGATAAATGAAACCATGCATAGACATTGCCCAGCATATAATACCTAGTTGAGGTTATATCAAAATTAAAGTTATAAATTCAAGCACATGTAATTTTCCATTTATTTTTCACTACTATTTTATTAAAGAATGCTAATTGAACAAAATATTTACTTGACTAGAAGGTATATTACTCTATAAACTTGTAGAATCCAAGATAATGCTTTTTTCTTCCTAACATTTGAGTTTTGTAGCAATCTTGCACAGCTTGTAGGAAATTATTCCCTCAAAATTCTTATAGTCTCCATCCGTATTTACAAGGCAAGGGCCAGATAGGGTCTGTATTCTTGTGACTCATGGAAAAAAGCAAGGGAAGGCTCATCCTTAGCAGGAATGTAGTGAGAATCAGTAGCCCTTGAACTGGGCTAAACACAGTGGAGATTACTAAATATAAAAGGATGGATAAGAGAAGGTGGAGACTTAATTTTCAAGTGCAGACCTTTGTATGTTTAGGTCACTTCCATTTCAAATGAGCTCTCTGTGTGCTTTCTATAGGGGAGCACTTGTGTTTTTTTCAGGTGTTATCTCTAGGAGGAGAGAAGCTGAATGGTACTGCTGTTAATGTGCTGCTGGGATTTAGGCCTCAAAGCTAAGGAGAGTGGAAGGTTGTAAAGCCTGGGCTATGGGCCTCAGTCTCTCAGGGGCAGGCCTATTCCTGGAACTTCACTGGAAGGCCTTGGGCCAAAAGGCAGGACTAGGGGGGTAGATGGACATGGGAAGCAAAAGAGGCAGAGGGACACATAGCCTTTTGTAGGGAGCTGTGTCAGCTGCAGGGCACTTGTTAGTCCTATGGCTCAAGGAGAGTCCTGAGAGATAGAAAACTAGACCAAAAGAAGGGAGACCTCTACCATTTGCTCATAAGTGCTTAAAATCTCGCTGTTAATAGGCCATCTAATGTAAAAATTCTGATCTCTTAAAACTCTGAGAATTGAGTGTAAGAATAGAGGCAGGGTAGAGGAATTCTTAAATGGTTCTTAGTTATGTACAGTTGGGGAATGTGTATTATTTATTATAGAACTAGTTGAATGAATTCAAGATTGGATCATTTAGGATAGCTAAAAAAAAGTTTAAACTTTATCCCCACCATAAGGAATTAAACCATTATTCAGATAGTTAAAACTAAGGGAAGGATTATCAGGGTACAATCAGAGCTGTACTTTGGGGTGGGAAGATGCTTCTGAACTGTCTTAAGGCTAAAACTGAGATGCTCATAGTTTTCAACAAGTTAAATTGTTTTCTGTATTTTTGAGGTTATATAAGACAAATCAGGGTCTGGTATGTTGAGCATCACTGGATCTTATTCTGTGATATTTGTTTGTAACTCATGATTTTTTTAAAGCAATAGTCCTTGATCTTAGCAAACTTACTTAGTTCTGTCATCTGTATCTCCCAGTGGTTCTCTGCCTGGAAGGTACAAAACAAGCATTGGACAGCTTTTGCAAAATGTTCATGCTCCACAGCCTCACCATCAATGGAAGAAGGATTGCAAAATATATGAGATAAGAGGAAATCCAGGTGTGTGGACTTGAAAGAACCTGTTACCACCCTCTAACTTTGACAGTCATTGTTCCAAGAGGAATCTATTTTGCCACTACTCACCCCCACAAAAGCAAATAGTTGAAACAACTAATGTTGAATTTCACTTACAATAGCAATTTTGTTTAGCAGCTATTGGAATAAATCTGCTTTAGTTTTCACATAGATTTCCGCTTGCTCTTGTCTTGCTAAAAAAGAAACCTATATAATTCAGGTCATGAAATATCATACTGATGCTTCTTAATTCCATTTGGGAACTCATAACTAAGATGTTAAGGTCTTCCATGCTTTGGAGGTTTTTTCATGTTTATTAATAAAACGCTGAGCAGGAGATTGGAGTTTCAAAATTGTACTAAGATTTGTTATCTCTTCTACATGTTCACGAAATTATTTGTTATTTGAGATTGTTTGCTTAGTATGTACTAGTCAGTTACCATTTATCATTTTTAATTTAAAGTTACTACTTAAAAGCAGTAAGATTCCAAGGGAAGTGGGGGATCTGTCACTTGGAGAAAAATTTATGGGAGTGAAAATATTTTCTTTTTGTAAACAGTTATTGATGTACAATGTCCTCACAGGGTGTAAGCTCTGGTATTTGTCTATTTTAATTAAAGAGTACCCTGCCTATTTGTGAATAACTTAAAAGAAGCATGTGTCTTGGTGAGAAGCTCACAAGGTTGGTAGCTGGAGCTGTTTGGATGATTGACTCAAGCTCTGGTCTGTGCTGGGGTATGAACGCCAAGTCCTAAGAATTTCTGGAATGTAGAATTGCACAGCACTGATAAAGTTTGCTTTGTTCCCCTATGTGACTTGACCCATTGAGAAAGTGTGGTTCCCTAGGAAGTTTTAATAGTTCAAAGTCCTTAGTTAATAAAGAAAAGGGCCACAACTTAATTCAGCTTGTTTTCACCTGCTGCCTCAAAGATTAACTTTGCTAACCTTAATGAGCCAGTTACCCTTTGCTTTGAAAAAGTCATTTATGGAGCTCTTCACATTTGTTAGTTTCAGTAAAAGTGACACTGTGAGAATTTTGTTTTTGTTTTGGGTTGACTCACAAACTACTAAAGACTGCAATTTAATTTCATCTAAAACCAAATCTCAGGAAAAGGCACACCCATTGTTTTGTATCAGCTTAATCTTCCACTAGACTCAGAAGGGTTTTGAATTATTTCAGGAAAAGTAGAAACTGATAGAGCTTAGCCTTCAGTTTTCCTCATTTATTTTCATAAGAGAATGGGAGTGGAATTCAAAACATTCAAATTTGCAGTTAATGTGCGTCACTGTGCTTGGGGTGGTAGGGTCTGTGTTTTTCCAGTGGGAAACTTTGATCCACAGACTGATGCATAGCTGTTGTATACCTCTTTATTCTTTTCTGTCTTTTCTCCTGATTGTTGCTTACTCTTTCAAAAATCAGCTGATTATACAAGTCCTCTCTGGGAGCAGATTTCCGAACAAAAGTGATCTATAAAAGCAGCACGTAAGTCTTTTCTTTTTTTGGTCAGAGTTCATAAGTTTATAACTTCCCTGTTTTTATTGATTCTGTAAGTTTACCTCACTTTAGTGTTTACTGTTAAATGTGCACTTTATGCTGTTAAGATAATTTTGTTTCTACATTCAGCCCCTTTTGCTCAAAGATGGATTTTGATTATGTAATGTGTGTTAAGAGTCGTTAATATCCTGACCCCTTGCCTGCTTTTTCTTGTGGCCAGGAGCAACAAATGAAAGCTATTTGCATATGTTGTCTTTAGAGTATTACAAAATTTGTCTAGAAACTTGGCAGATGAATAGTAGGCTTCTGTGAAGCTCTTTACTCCTTTTCAATTTAAGATGTTTTGTAGACTATTGCTGTTTGAATGAGTCTTTTACAAATGTAGAGATCCTATACATCCTACAAACACCTACTGGGGACCTTTCCTCAGGTTAAGCAAACAAAAAGCAGAAGTTTGGCTGCTGCTGACCGTGAGTGACTGTAAACATCCTCGACTGGAAGCTGGGAGGCCAGAATGGGCTTTCAGTCGGATGTTTGCAGCTGCTTACTGCCTCTGACTTCAAGGAGCCCCTCCAGGAGCCCAGATCTTGTGGACAAAAGTGGAATACCGTGCTTTCTCTTTGCTAGTTTCTTACAGAGCTTGGGGGGAAGTGGTATAAATTAGATAACTTTGAAACCATCTTTGTGCATTTTGAGATGACTTTAGCCAGATGGGAGATAGAGGTGTTCTTTGTATGTGTAGAAAATATACAATATATATTTCTTAAAAAGACATACATTTTTAAGAGAAGTGAAGAAATATACTATTCTTGTTCTTTAAAAGATATATTAGGACAGTATTTCAAAAATAAGTCTAGAAAGTAATTTATCATGCTATTTATAATTATCTGCAGTCTCAAAATAGCTGCTTTTTAGAGCCCTTTGCAAAAATCTTTATTGATGAAAATATAAATTGTCTGAAAAGGGAAAATGATTAAAGACCACAGTGAATTTCACTGTCACATTATTTGAATGAAACCTCCATTTCTTGGTTTAGTCTTTAAGTAATAAAGTAGAAATTCTCAACTTAATCAAGTGTCTACAATAAGCTAATACTTACTCTCCCGAGTCTTATTCGAAAAATCTCTTTGTTCTTGTTTTTGTTAATCAGCATAGGATTTGGGCATTGGTTGAGACTGTCTAGTGAAGTGTTTATGCAAAACATGTGTCTCTTAAAAATAGTAAATGAATTCTGACCTAAATATATGAAGGCTATTTAAGACAGAGAACGAATCCGGTCATGGATCTCTGTCATGACCCTAATTTTCAATTTGTCTTTTTGTAAGTCTGGTTTTTTTTTTTTTTTTTTTGTCCTAACATGAGTAGTCATTCACCTAAACTATAGGAGTAAGACACTTTTTAAAAAAAGAAGGCAAACTCCTTTGTCTTCTAAAACACAGGATTGTTAAAACATATAGTGTTTTATTAACTTAGAAGTTGCAGCTTCTGGTGCCCACTTGATACCCATTGGCAACATAGATAAGAGGTGGTACTGAAGCAGCATGACCGTCTTATATAAAGTAGTAGGTATTCTGACAGATGCTCTGGACAGAAGTAGTTTCCCTTATCCTTAGAGCCATCAAGTGAAGAAACTCAATTAGTCATGCCAGCAAGGGGAGGTTAGTTGCTGCCCCTGACATGCAGGGGGCTGAGTGGGGAGCCCTGGGTCAAGCCCTGGGGCCTGGACTGAGAATGTGGCCTGTTTTAATAGGTAAATGGAAAACTCTGGGAGCAAATAACTCAGCTGTGTCCCAGGGAACCTCCCAGTATTTCCCAGGAAGATGGCAATAGGTTTGAAGACATGGGTAAACTGTTCTGACTTCTTTGACCTTCGCTTCCTTTAGATTCTCCTCTGTATTCACACACCCTTACCTCACCTCACTTGCTCTAATGCTTCCATTTTCCATTTCTAGCTGGTTATTTCCATCACATGGGTAATTACTGGAATTTTTTAACATGTAAAAATCACAACATTCTTAGATACTCTGAAACCAACAAATATAAACCTTTGTAAGCCATTCTGGTGGTTGTTGAAATTAATCCTATTATGAATTAAGTCTTCTGCCCCACATTTTTACAATAACAATCTAAAATACCAACAGTGTGCTGCCGTTTATAGTTGAATTAAGATCTGGATGTAGTATTTTGGTTTTACAGAAAAATCCTAATTTTACAGATTTACAGTACATTGCTTCTACAGCTATCTGGACAAAGTTGTAATTTATATAAGTAAAACAAATTGGCATTTTATATAGATTAGAAAATACTGCTAGTTGCTTTCACGTGGATATGTATTAATATAATTTTTAAAATTTCACACTTAGATCAATAAAATAAAATAGCATATATGAAAAATCTTTTGGTGGCACTTAGAATCAAACCCAGGACCTCGAGCATGCCAGCTAACTGCTGTTCGCCTGGGCTACTATATGTTCAGCTCCACAGATTCTTAAACCGGACTCCAGTGGGTCAGTTACTGAGAAGAAAGCACCGTCAGCATGGGTGCTAGATAACTGTAACCTGAGTTGCCGTGGTGTTAGTAATGTTTAAAAAATAGCAGCACACTGAGTAACCATGAAACTGTTGTACACTTAGTTTTTATTTATGATTTGCCAAAGTAAAAATTGACACATCGTTGGAAGAGAGATTTCTAAAGGAAGTCTAACAGCATCTAAAAGTGGCAGCTTTTCTGACCTTAAAACTCTGATTTGAACCTGAACTTCATTTTGCGCTAACACTGTCTATAAATATCACTCATGTGTAAGCTCTTTCCTCTAGGAGAGAATAGCAGATATGAGGGCTGAGGCCTGTGGAGATGGGGCTGCATGGGAGGGTGATCCAATGCCAGTGTTAGTGTCTAGGCCAGTAAAGCCCAGGTGTGTCCAGATTGATACCAGGATTGTCTTGTTCTTCCACTAAAATTTAGCTGCATATCACCTTTAAGGGGAAAAAAAAAATTTCCTGAGCGAGCCAGTGTTTGGTGGATTAATAAGACTTAATTCAAAGTTGTCCTTTTTTTTCTGTATTAGAAGCATAACAAGATATTCATTATTTCTCTTAACTTATGAGTGAGTGACTGAAATCTTAAAAGTCTCACTAAAATAATGGAAAAGATTTTCTTCTGATGGCATTATGTCAGAATAAGGACTGGAAATTCTAAATAGATACAGAAGATATGTTTGACAGTGCATAATATAGTTGTTTATATATCCTGCCAAGCAAATATAGAACTAAGCTTTTAAATCATTTGAGATTGTTTTATGATTATTATTTGTCTTCTTCATTTTTATGCCTATTTATGGCAAAATGGAAAAACCCTTATTCTATAAATGTGCTTATTATTAGGAATAAAAGTCAGTGAATTAAATATTCTTTAACAGGCTTCTTCAGTTGTTATGCACGGATAAGTTACCTCTCATTAATACATGCTTTCAATCTGCAGTGTAAATGTGGTGGGCAAGTTAATGTTGCCAAGTGATGCTTAATCTACCTTTCCTAATTTGTAGATCTAATTATTATACAACCTTAATGGTGCAGTATTTTGAAAATAGGGGCTCCTGATGCAAATTAAAACAGTACATTGGGGATTCATTTAGCAAAAGTAAGTGTGAACTTACTGTCCCCATACATGTTAGGGCTTCACATGGCTAGAGAAATTGAAGAATGCAGTCTATCAGGTACCTTCATAACACTGAGCTACAGTAGAGTTTCACCTCTCTCATTTTAAAAATGGTACAGTAAGATCTCAGGATATGAGAAGCCTTACAGGGAAGCGTGTCAGAAAACATAAATCATCACAGAATATGATAATGTATCATAAATGGTTATTCTCATTGTACTTCCTGGTAGGCCCAAACTACCATTCTGAATTTTTGATTTGGTAGTTTTTAGCTAAAATGTTAAACTCTTGAAAAGTACAAATGCTTATTCCAAAAGACTTAAGTAAAGGAAAATTTATGTAACAACACATGAACCAGAAAACCACATTCAGTTAAGTATATAAATAAAAATTCCAGTTAATAAGGTAGCAGCACCTGGGCTGGTGACACAGCTCAGCAGGGTAAGTGCCTGCCTGGCACAAGGTTATGAGTTCAGCTACCAGTATCAAAAAGAGAAAAACAAGACAGCAGCACCTATAGTCAGGAACTCCACAGTCAGTGGAAATGTACTTATTTGGAGGACGTATGATATCAGTGCCATAAAAACATTGGTATTCTAATTAACTGAAAATTTCCACAGAGTGTAACCTTGCTGAAAGGAGCCAGAGAATTGGGAAAAATTACAAATTCAGGTACTCAACTTTGAGTATTTATTTATGTTTTGCACACAGTAGATCTAAGTGCATGCTAGAAATGTAAATTAATTTTTAATTAGGATGTGGATTATAGTTGTTTTTTAAATTATCTTTAAACTGTGAGATATCCATCCAAAAAGCCTGTTTTTTTTTCTATGCTTTCAGTGGCTTGCTTTCTGGCCACATCAGCTATATATTCTTAGCTTTCTCCAATTTCCATTATACTTTTTATCCCATTAAATCTATATTTTACTTAAAATAAATTCTGTCAGAAATTTAAAAAGTACATAGGAAATTTTCACACTGTTTATTTGTAGAATAATATTCAGTTGTATTTTGAAGCAATCATGTAATCGTCTCTACTTCAGCTTCAGATTCTGGGCTGACTTTCTTGGTTCTCTTTTATAACTTGACCCTAAAAATCTCTGAGTAACCAAAAATAAATCATAATAAGTTATTAGCAATTCCAAAAACATTAAAGTTTCTTTAAAAGTATAAATTCAACTGTTCAAAATGCAGTTTGCTGAATTGCAGTTTATTTGTTCATTTTGTGTGGAATTGAATCTGTTTATATTGTTGGCACAAATTTAATTCTTATTGAATGTTTATGGTTAATAGCTAATGAAAATCACCTTTAAAAGTCATTCCATTTATCTGACACAATATAGGACTAGTGCCAGAAAAATCATGGTTATGTTTTGGGTTAGAAAATAAACTATGTTTTGGATTTTAAAATGGAACAGCTCACTCTTCCTCAAGGAAATTTAAGGTCTTAGGATGATGAATATCATCTGTGTTAAAGAATAAGAAATATAGGCAGAAGGATTTGTTAAAACATGAAGAATGATTAATCATTATTTTTAGATTAAGATACTGGTTAAGTGCTACGGTGCATACATGGATAAAAGTCTTCTCTCTTTGGGACCTTTTTGAAAGAGATCGTCCTGATTTGGTTCATGCTCCATCTTCTGCTGCCTCGTAGTTCTCTAAGCTCCAGCCACACGCTTTTAGTTCTTCAAACAACCTTGTTCTGTTACTTTGCCATTTAATTGAAAAGAGTTTGCCTTAGTGCTTCCCTCTGCATGGACTGAACACTTGTGTTTTACTTACGTCTACCCCAAAGCACATTCAGGTCCATCCACATGAGTGCATAGTCCTACTCTAAGCTTTGTCCGAAATGCCATTTTCTCTTGGGAAGATTTCCCTTTCTCCCTTTTGTTCATGCTTCAGACTCCTCTGTCCTGAGACAGGAATGTCCAAAGCAGCCCACCATGTAAAAGTTCTGGGAGGGAACAGCAAGTGCAAATGGCCAAAGATGAATCAAGCAAAAGTATATTGTATTTTGATACAGGTTGAGGCAAGCAAAGACCAGGTTGTAGGTCATAGTAGTAAATTTGAAGTTTCCTAAGAAGCACTAGAGTAGTATTTGCTATTATGAAATATTATTTGAATTTAGTTTAATTATATGACAGGAACTTAATCATAGCATCTGACTGTACTAGATGGTACTATTAAAAAATGGTGAATAACATCTTGCTTCTATAAATATTGAATGCCTACTTATAAAAAGAACAATATGTGTTAGGGGCTGAAAGATACAAAAGTATTGACCCTGTGGTTGCTAGTATGGGTGCAATGTTATATGGACCAACGATCCAGAATTACCCAGATCCCACCTGAGACCATGCAAGTCTCCCTGAAAAGGTCCCACAGGAATCACATACTAACATCTTATCACTAAGTAAGGCATCCACTTCACCCTCAGTATAGAATGTTAATGGTCCAAGCAGGAATAATTATTTCCTGCTCCTTTAACCTAGAATCCCGTATTGGGAATCCCCATCTGTGAGAGCTATTGGAGGAGAGTTCTGAGATGAAGCAGAAATAGAGTTTGGGACCTGTTCACAAATGTACCACTTTCTCCTGGGAGAAGGAACATCCTAAAGCTTATGAAAATAGGTAAAAGACCATGTCTGTGTGTTGCTGAACCTTCATCTCAGCCCAGTGGCTGAAAAAAAATGTTCATCAGCCTGACTCATGATGGCAGCATGCTCCTCTGTGAGGAGAGTAGGGAAGGGTCACAGAGGGTATAGGGCAAGGAAGGTTGCTAGCAAGCAGGCGTACTCTTCCTGGATGCCAGTCCTTGGCCATAAGCAATTTTCCTTGTGGTGGAGGAGATGATTGCTTGTGAAATAAGTAAAACCAGTCTGTGATGTCCTAAGTAGTGGTAGTAATAATGAAATTCTAATGATATATATTGTTTGCTATGTGCCAGGCACTGTTCTGTATGCTTCATTTGTATCATTCTCAGCTGAGTGCTCACAATAGCATGGTAAGTGCCAATATCACTTTATAGAGGCAAGACTGGAGGCACAGAAAGGCTAAATTACTTAGCCAAGCTCACTCAGAAAGTGGCGGAGAATGACAAGTGCTGAAGATCACTTAAGAAAGCACAACCAGTTTAAGCTGGAAGGTAGTGGAAGGCATCTAAGGTTACTCTCCTCAGGTTGAGGACATGAGGTTCAGGGAATTTTGGAGAGGAATGTTGGCGTGTAGGCAGAACATGTGCCTGGAGAAACTGCCCTGCCTGGCTGGACTGCTGCCTGATTAGCCTCTCAGCAGGTAAGAAGACTAGAGACTGGGCTGGAATATTGTGAAAGTTTTGCAAATGTGCAAAAATATCTCTGTAAGCATATAGCAAGCTACACTTGTAAAGAATGTTGGGTTGTATGTTAATATTATTATGCAGACATATTTTGGTTCTCTTGAAAGCTGTGAGACAAGGGACAGCTTCCTGCTGCATCTGCAGCTAGGCTATCTGTTTCTTTCATTCTCTAGTTGCAAAGAATCATTCATGCCAGCACAGTTAATGAGCTTCAGCAGCTGTTAAATGAAATTATATATTCTGCACAAAGAAGGCTTTCAAGTGCTGCCATTGTCTCCTGATCATTTTGGTATCTTCACCACCACGGGGATACTTTAAAGTCACGGTGGCCTGAGTTGTTCTTAGTCCAGGGGACTCTTAGCGACCTGGGCAGGTGGAGTGCGTGGGGAGAGGGTTGTTCAGCAAAGACAGCTGTATAGTTACTTCTCTACCTCACAGGTGCTGTCTTCACCAAGGAACAATAGGGGAAAATGACTCACAGTTTCCTAAAAAGCTTTTTAGAGATGAAATAATTATGTACCAACAAACTTTGAATCTTCTAAGTAGGGAACTGAACCAAGTATTATGGCAGTTGAGGCTAGGGGAACTAAATGGCACTTGGTTCTTCTTTGCCTTCAGAATGTTTCTTTGCTCACACTTGTCACTGTTGGAGGTTTCTGGTTAGCTCTTGAAGTATAGTTTGAATATTTTCCAACTTCTTACTGCTTTAAATTCAAACTTTAATATTTAGCTTTCAGCTATTTCTCTGAGATGATCACTTTTCTCTAGTGCATTTTTTTTTTTGTTTTTCTTTTCAGTGCTAGGGATTGAACCCAGGGCCTTTACACTGAGCTGCATTACCAGCCTTTTGTATTTTTAGTCTTATATTAAGATAGAGTCTTATTGAGTCTCTAAATTGCCCAGGCTGAGCTCAAATTTGCAGTCCTCCTGCTTCATCCTCCCAAAGTGCTAGAATAACAGGTATACACCCCACATCTGGCTTCCCTAGTGCATTATAACAAATGTCAACTTCTTCTGTGCCACCTCAAAGGGGTCTCTGGTGTGTAGGACACTGAGATGTACTGCACTGAGCTTGGGGGGATCTGCCCCTGACTATGATGATAGGTCTGATTGTAACTGGGGCTTTTCAGTAGACAGAAAAAAACTCCAGGATAGAGTTCTATCTCCCAGGAGTTCGAAGGTATGTGCTTCCTCATATACAGGATGCCACTCTTACTAATCACCTAATTCTCTCTCCTCCTCATGAAAGAATATTACATTCTTTCCATCAACATTTCCACCTTAGACTCACCATAGGAAAACATATTTGTTAGCCATAGTTGACTATCTGTTGCGGGGGGTGGGGAAACAGGTCTATGACTTCTAGATTACTAAAAATAATTAAGGGTAAATCTTGGTGAAGTGTTAGATTAGGATAAGCACAAGAAACACAGATATTTTTATGGATAGATGTATACATATGTAACTGCAGCTCTAGTCTGACTTTCCATCTCCTTACATCCCTGATCTGCAGAGCTTCCATCTGGCTAGATGTTCATCATTTATTTGAGCTGTTTGCTCAATCATATTACATTAATCGGGTTGTGCTCTTCTAATTATTGGCTACCTTTAAAACAATGACAGTGCATCCTCCTGTAATGCTTCCTTCCCAAAACTGAAGATATATAAAAGGCTCTTCATTTTTGAGGAGGTAGCATTAAATTTGCTAAACAGTAATTGAGACAATATCCCTAATGTGCAAAATGCTGCTAATGAAAAGACAAGCCATGAGAGCTTTCATGTCTTGGTCTCTGCTTGACTTACTTGGGAGATGTTAAGCATTTAGACCAGAAACTGTCCTCTTCTCTGTGGGCTAAAGTGTAACTATCTGCAGGCACATATAGATTCCTTCAAAATATTGCTAAGTAACACACTTTCATATTACTCTAGTACCTTCTTAGCCACAGTAATCACAAACTGACAAGTATTTTGAATTCCACAGATGTTCTCAGGGATATGTAGTGTTACATATTCACAGAGGGACTACTGCAGGAATAGAGTTTGCTTGTGTAGCTTAGGTATGAACCTTTGTTCTTTTAGCAACAAGCATTTAAGATGAAGACTGTCCCTGGCATTGCATAGCACAGTAGAACACAAGCCTGCTGACTAAACAAATAAGATTGCCAAGGTGAATTACTGAATTCCAGCTGGCCTTACTTGCTAGAGTTTTGTTCCCTTTTCTTCCACACAGTGTCCCACTTTTTTACTAGACAAACTGCCCTCAAGTCTTACAAGTAATTGTTGTATTTCACTGAGCATTACTATAATAGTTTCCCACTGTTTATGTTTTTAAACTAGTACTTGGATGAGTTCCATTGAAGCAGAATAAATAATGATGTATGTGCATCTGTGTAAATATCAACCTAAAACTGCATTCATAGAAGTCCTAGCGCTGCAACTCCTGTCACTGTTGAGATAACCACATCATCAAGCTGCTATTACTTTACTAAACATGTGTGACTTCATTTCAGTATTTCCTTTAGAGGATTATCTGGGAGACTCCCTTCCAATAGAGGAAGTGGGCTGATGAGGGCCACTGTTCTCATTCCAGATCCTTCACATCTCTGGGAAGCTGCATCCTTTGTAGGAAATAGATCTGTCTGTGTGCCAGAGTGTAACCCTGACGTTCCACAGGGCAAGGGAGGAGGTCACAGAGACCTTCTCTGTTTCAGCAGTAATCCTCCCATTTGGCAAGAATCTGAAAGGAAGTATTTAACAATGGGATTTTATAAAAGCCAATGTAGTAAAGAATGTTTTTATATTTGAATGGATCTGAGGAAGTTTCCTTTTTCTCCCCTGTGATAAGTGCAGAGTATTTAGGGGTAATGGTATCTGTGGATTTGTAGAGAGGATTTGCATGTCTTATTGAACCTTATGGAAAATATTTCTCATTTTGTCATTTCCGTGAAAGGTAGTTGCCAGAAGAAAAAGTTGTAGTCTCTTAACTTTATACTGATGTCAAATATTTTGCTTAAGGGGAATTAGTGAGGAAGTAGCAGTGTCTTGGGAAGGCGATTTATTCAACAACCTGAGCTTTTTTAATGTCTCTAGTCATGCCAGAAATCATGAAGTTATTGTTTTTCACACATGTGCCACTCATTTAGAAAGCTTGAAATGCAAATAGATTTCTATATTTAAAAATGAAAATTGAATAAAGTAGAGGGGGAAATGTTCTTGTCATCATCCCCTGTTTGCTTCAGCCATGTGTGGTCTTCAAGGTAGCTGCTATTTCTAGGCCTAATGTCCCCATCCGATATGCCAAATGACTAGGCTTACAGTCCCTGCAGAAAGTTAGAGGAGAGCTCCTGAGGAATAAAAGTCCCCTTCTCTCAAGACCTGTGACGTTTACAGGCTTAGGATGCAACAATGGGCTAGGCCTGCATCAGGGTTACCTTTACACAAGTCAAAGGTTATACCTTCCTTGCTTAAAGCATTTCAATGTCTTCTAGGAAGCAATACCACCTTTGTACTTTCTAATTATTGTATAATCTATTTGGATTTTGTTAATTGCTAGTATTTAAAGCAAAATAATTTAAGGAGATTAATTTAGTAATATGATTGTTGTAACATCACAAACTCTTCTTGATCAGAGCATTAGTTATCTGATTCACTTCCCTCTCAAATGGCAGCCCCGTATCGGTCATCCAGACGATGTCTGAATGTCTTTTCAGCCAGGGAACTAATACTGACATCCTATTTTATGCATATAAAATTCATCCTTCCACTTAATAAATGTTTACGGAGCCTTCGTTCAGATGAAGATATGGCCAAGAGCAGTGTGGTGTCCTTTGTGAGGCAGATATGTAAAGAAGATGAAACATGAGTTGCCCAAGAGAACCTACTGAGAGTTTGAGTTGAAGCATGGGAGGAAGGAGTGTACAGAGGTCTACCAAGCTTGGCGAGTTTCAAGAAGCAGTTTAAGAAAGACACATTTGAACATCGTTTTGAATCACAGGTATATGCTCAGCAAATGGACCAGGTATGCAGGAATCTCAGAAAGCTACAGAGCATGTGCAGAGGGTGGAAGTATGAGAAGCAGAGCCCACTCAGGAGAAATAGCTCATGGGTTGGCGTAAGAAGAGTACCATGGAAATAATCAGGAACAACACTGCAGTAGGCAGAGGGAGAAGTCGCAGGGTTCTTCGGAGGAGGTAAAGGAGTCTAGAAGGGAAGGGAAGAGAGAACTCAAGGAAGGAGAAACCCTAGTATCAGCAGCTGCAAACAAATTGATCGAGTATTTGGTGTTAAACAGAAGAGGATGTCTGCCCTGTGAAGAAAGATGGGAAGATCTTAGGATAGAGTTGAGACGGAATATAGTGAAGTGGGGACAGGTGCACTCTATGAGGTAGGAAGTGAGATAGATAACACTTAGATGGCACGAGAAGCAGGAAGAGGGTGGTTTGGAGAAGCTACTATGAAAGCTGAGGAAAAAGCTGGATATAGAAGATACTCTCTGCTTACCTGAGGGTTCAGATCAGAGACAGTGACTTTAGGGTGGCATGGATCCACTTTATGGCAGATTTTTTTCCTAGCCCTAAGTCAAAAGTCTAAATATAGGAACAAAGCGGGAGAATACTGTACACTAGAAACCCCACCCGAGGAAACTGGCCATTGTTTTGCATGTAGGGCACCATAGCCACAGAGTAACCTAAGGCTGGCCTTTTGATAAATGATTTGCTTTCCTTATCTAGAAGCAGCAGCTTTGTGCCCTGTCCTGTTAACGCTCCAGATTTCTGCCATGACCTCAAAGTACTCTGTGCCCACAAATCTGGGTTGGCTCTGTGGAATTCGGTATAGAAGATGTCGTTTCTCTGACCTCTTATTATTACTCTCTTTTCTCAAGCGTGGTGGACTGACTTGTACACTCCAGTGCCTAACTACATAGGTAGCATTGATTTATTTGATCCCATGTAGGGATGAGCTAATCCTCATAGGTGAATTCTATCCCACTTAAAACCATCACAACTAAACTATCACAAAAGACAGTTTCTAAGATGTATTTTGCCCTATTTATAACAGCTTCCTGATGACTTTAGGCCCTGAGTATAGACATCAGTTGATGGCTATGCATGTTGAATATATTAAAGCCTCTGATACTTTGATTTTGGTTTGAATTGGGCTTTAACTGCTAATCTGTCTATGACTAAGTCATGCCTTAAAAGCAGGGGTTGTGTCTAATACTTCTTTCCTCTCTATTGTATCTAGAACAATGCCAGTAGAAGTCCTATACATATAACTTAGTTAACTTCCAAAGATAGCATAAGGCACTTAATGCTGGCTACAATCACATTAGCTTATTTAATTATTTGGCAGTTGTCAGTATTACTCAGGTTTGGCTTAGTGTAGTTAAAACTCCTTCCTTTTCTATGTGAGTTGTTCTTTTGCTCCAGTTAGTGTGAGTTCAGCTGTTAATCTAAGTTTGAATAGGTATCTAACATACCTCCGCAGGCTTCACAGAGGCTGCTGGTATTTCATTTCGCTCCATGGGAAGTTTTCTGGCCATGCTGCCTCATTGCTAAATTAGATTTGGCCATCAAAGTAATTAGTGAAAGTCCTTTGGTGTCTTGATGCCCATCCAATATAATTATTAATGGTTTTAGTTTTATGTCAAATTGAAAAAGCCTGATATTAATAAAAATTAAAGTTAAATAGTTGCATACAGAATGCTTAAGCCAAGAGAAAGCCACACAGGCTGCCTGCAAGCTCTTCCGGGTGGGTATCTCTTGGTCATCAGTTCCTTCAGGTGACATCCGTTCAGTACTTATATGTTTAAAGCATCAAGATTCAGACTAAAGTTTTCCATGAACACATCTTAAGAGATTTGCTCAAATATATGTTGCCTGTCAGCTTCTTTCTCACTGTCTTTCCTGTAATTACATTAAAAAGGGAGGAAATAAAAATCAACACCTGCCTTACATTCACTTCCAGATCCTTCTCAGGAAAGATAAAAGGTAATTGCCCATCCCAAAGCAAAAGATTTCAGACATTAATTATCCATTTAATACATGTTTGTTGAGCTGTTACTCTGTGCTAAGGGGTTGGCAGTACAACTGTGAGCAAGTCAGACATCATCCCTTCCCTTCCTAGAAATGCCCTTTTCTGCCAGCTCCTGAGAGAGGCTGCTGGAGGGACAGAGCCAGAGCTCGACAGCTGCTGAGCAAGTGGTAGATGCAACAGAGGAAACAGTAGGTGCAAAATAGAAGCTTTCAGGTTACTAAAACTAAAATCAAATGCAGTGTCAGGGTCTAAACAGATTTGGAAACTGGGTGAACCATGTAACAACCCCTAAGATACTGAAATTTGGAGTAGCTTGTTTTCTAGAACATTTAATATTAATGGGCTGTTGGTGTCGGTAAATCAAATGCATACTAGTAATAGCTTCCACACACTCTGGTTAACATGCTCTGCAAATGGCACTGTCATCTGAAGTAATGCCTTTAAACTTAGGACTGCCTTATAAGAATTTTCATTCTTTTGCCATGGGGGAAACAAACCTAGCAGAACAATGAGTCAAATTTTTTTTTTACTACGTTGCCTAAGTCAAATGTTTTTTTAGAGTTTTCAGAGAATTGCTTATGCAACGTCCATCTCTCTGTTCCTGCAGAGGGCTCATCATGATTGCTTTCTGAAAGTGTCTTTGTTTAGGTGTGTGCTACACCTAGACTGACTCTTATTATGACTCTGAGTTAATCATATCCCAGCGACAGATCTCAAAAGGATGACAGTAGGGTAGAATCATAAGATAATTGGCCCACAACTCCTATTTAACTCTCACTTGTTTCCTTTTCCCCTTTTCCAGTGCAACTTATTCTGAGCCTAAAGATTGGCTTCCTCTCTCCTGGAAGCTTCTTTTTCACCTCCCAGGGGGTGAAGGCCAGAGTGTGTGGGCTCAAGCTCAGAAACCACATGAGAGACTCCAGATGCCCAAAAGGAAAGAAAGGTTTCCTTTTTCTCACTACACTGCTATATTTTCCTCTTCTTTTATGTATTCCTGGACTCCTTTTAATCTGCTTCTCTCTATAGTTGCTTTCTATACAAAAATATGTCACACTAAGACGCAGAAACTTGTCCAAATGAAATTAGGCAGATGTGTGATGCCAGATACACACACATGACACATCTTGCTTCATTTAGTTTCCTGATCAAATATCACTTTACTGAGAAAGGCCTTACCTGACCTTAAGTGATCAGCTTAACTTGCTGTACTTTCCCTGAGAGCATTTACCACCACCTGTCTAGCTATGTATTTATCTCTTAATTGATAGCATTTCTCTTTTCGTGAATACACTTATAACAGAAACTCACTGCTAAGTCTTTATAGCTTATAATAGTGCCTGATACATAATAAACCTTTCAGCTATTTTAAACAAACTTGTAGTACTGGTGACATTTTGACATGTAAGAATTTGAGATTTATCTTAATGAGTATTATTGTTACGATCATCTGTCTTAACACTGAGTATTGCTTGTCCAGTGTCACACAGGTAAGTGAAGGCAAGATTAGCACTCAGTCTGTATTTATATGAACATATAAGTATCTCAAAAAAAGAAAATTAATATTATCCATATTTCCTGGAATGTCTCTATAGAAAGTATAACAGATATAAAAGGTATTACATGAGCCAGGTGTGGTACTGCATTCCTGTAATCCCAGCACTTAAAAGGTTGAGGCAGGAAGTTGCTATGAGTTTGAGACCAGCCTGGGCTACAAAGTGAATTCAAAGCCAGCCTGAACTGCAGAGTAAAACGGTCGCAAAAAAAAAAAAAAAAAAAAAGACACAAGGGGGGGCCAGGGATATAAGCTCAGCTGCACAAGGGCCTGCCTGACAAGCATAGCTTGAGGTCATAAGTTCAATCCCTGGTACAAAAAGGGGAGGGTGGCAATGTATGAAACTTAATCATAAGCAGCTCTTTACTGAAAAGTGTGGGCTCATCTAAATGACCAAGACCAGGATAGCAAATGTAAGGGAAACCTGTGGTTAATCTGAAAATTACACATCAATCAGGCACTTCATAATGAGAAGAAATTGTTTAAAAGGAAAAAGAAACTTGAATGGGGGAAAAGGGAAAGGAAGGGAAAAAGAAGAAAAATGCAAGCTAGTTATGCTATTAGTGTCTCTCTCTTTTTTTTTTTTAAATCAGTACCAGGGATGGAACTCACAACCATGCGCTTGCAAGGCAGGTGCTTATGCCGCTCAGCTAAATCTCCAACCCCATTAGTGTCTCTTAATTCTTGAAAAGGAAAAGTTTGTACTACTATCGATTGGGGAATATTTTATGCCCATATCTTATACTCTGAGCAACTACTTTAAAGATAACAGTGTGCAATGTATTAACTATTATTATTCTCCTAATATTTTGTTATGAAATTCTATTGTACCTTTTTTCCTTAAAATTAAAAAAAAAATTAGGGACTTCAGTTTCTCTCCTTGAACTTGTAGTACCAAATGATTACAGAAAAGAAGTGCTGAATTTGATCTTACTTTGCCTTTTGTTGGCCTAATTCTATAAGATCACTGCTTATTTCTCAAAATTTAACTACTAGCTAGGTATGGTGGTACACACCTATAATCCCAGCATTTGGGAGGCTGAGGCAAGAGGATTGTTATGAGCTTGAGATCAGCCTGGACTACAAAGTGAGCTCAAGCCCAGCCTGAACTGCATAGTGAGACCCTGTCTCAAAAAGACAGGAAAAAAAAAAAAGAGTTAATTGGTGTCACTCTTTTTATTTCCTTTAGAGAGAAAAGAGAGATGGGGTGGGGCATGTCTTGCAAGAGTCTAAGTTATGTTCCCTTCCTCACCTCATGTGCCTCCTGCTGCTCTTGCAGCTACTTTGGCATTGGTGATTCAGCAGCTGAATTTGGGACCAGCTGAGTTTCATTCTGCAATTTGAGCCGCTTCTTGCTTCCTGGCAAACTCCTCACCCTTCACGTGGGTTGGGAAATAGACGAGTTTTTAGATGATAGGATTTCAACGATTTTGGTTTGGGGATGTTTTATTTTGTTTTGTTTTGGTAAGGGCATAGAGCAGGTTAAGCTAGAAGCTTTGATTTTGCAAAGATAATAACACAAATGTTCTTTTGTCCTAAGACTTTGCATAACATTTTTTTTCAGTTGAAACTTTAAATTTCAGTATAATGGAAAACATTAAGTTCTGAGGTAAATTTAGTCTGGGTGCATAAACACGTTTAGAAAGACTTAAAAGATTAACTGCGACAAAACAACACTATTTAGTACTAATTTGTTGTGTAAGTTGAGCATATTTTCCTTAGTTTTATCCTACTAGGTTGTGTTTTGCATCAAAAGAAAACATTCTGTCATGTTAATATACAATAGCTACAAAAGTCCTGCACAGGCTACCACCCTCAGTGATGTGAAAGGAAAGCATTGTCAGAAGTTTTTCTAAAATATAAGAGGTCCCCTGTTCAAATTTCACTGAACATAACCTGCCATTTGAGAAATCTTTACATTTTTCCTATTGTAAAGCAGTCAAATTATTGGGTAGCGAGCAAACATCTTTTATTTAATCTGCCTAAAGTGAGCACTGCATCAGGTATCCAGGTCTCATCTTTGGTCTCCTGTCCATTTTTGTCTTGAAGCTTTATTAGAACATTAAGAAAATAGTAACCAAAAAGAAATCCCTAAAGAGAAATGATTCATAATCCTAAGGTTCAAGCCTAAATATTTTAGTTTTTGCTTATTATATTTTAGTGCCTACTCATTTTTATAGTTAAAATCATGAAATATGTTAAAAGAGTATACTTTAAAATATTATATAGGTATTGCATTAATGACTTAAGCGATATTATGTCGATATGCTACTTTATGCCAAATTAATATTTAAATTGTTCTCATTTTAATGATAACTGTTATCTTTTTTGTTTATATCACTATTTCCTAATGACCAATGACCTTAAACAATATCACCAAGTCAAAAATAGAATTTTGTTAGCTTCATGAGAGTATGACAGATTTATTGTAGAACCAGCATTGTGTGTGTTATCTCTTTAATTTAATAGTTGTAAAATACTAACTCAAAAACCTTACTGACTACAATTTATAAATTAGAAAGTAAGTAGTGTTCCCTGTATTTGATTATTGGAACTTCTCTGGAGAGTTTTATGCTCATAGCTCCAGAAGGAAGCATTCCTGGCCCCATTATTACATATTGAACATTGATGTACATGGATCAATAAAGACATCTCAGTGATCCTCTGAGAAGTAGTGTATAGCGCCTCCCCTTGTGGAGGACTGTGCACTTGCCAGTGTAATACAGTAGACATGATTGTTGTCCATTATGACAGACAGTTGTTTTGTGCTTCATAGTTGACAGTGGATATGTTACAGGATGGATATGTTATCATAATGGAAAATAAGCCAAACAGATTAAAGCTTAGGCAGAGGGGAATATAGGAGCCATGGTAGACCAAAGGCTAAGCACAGGGTCTCATATGTATCACATATCATCATGTCTAGTGTTTTTATACCCTTACCCAAAGTGCCTTTGGATGGGAGTGTTACCCCATTTATATTTACTATAGTTATGTCTACCTTTTGCTATTTGCCTTCTCTTTGTCTTTTGAATTACTTGTTTCTCTTTCTACCTTCTTTTGTATTTAACAGATATTCTTACTATTCATTTTATTTCTGTTATTTTTTTAAAGCTGCATTTCGTTGCATTTTTTATAATGTCACTATAAGGATTATAATATGCTTCTGCTTTTCTCACAGTCAATTTAAAATTATTATTGGATTAAGTTTGGTAACAAATTTATTATAGTTTTATATATACATACACGCACACACACACACACACACACACACACACAGAGCAGTTTTGAAATACTGTAGTTCCATTATGGCCTCTCTGTCTCTCTGTCCTTTGTCCACTTATTGTCATACATATTACACCTACTTTAAAAACCAATATGCGGTGATACAAGTTTGCTTAAGCAGATATGTTTCTTCAAGAAATGAAATGGAAAATGTATGAAAGGGAATATATGATGCCTGTGTAGTTATTAAAATAGACTATTTCTAAAATAATTTTTGTAATGTCATTAGCCATGGGAACTGCATGTGTCCTTCGTGTGGCATTCATTGGAGGTAGATGTGTGGCATTGGAGGTAGATGTCATGTGGTGCAGAGCACCGCAGAGGTGCTGCACAGTAAGTCAGGCTTGTTCACTTACTCCCTGATTGAATCTTCCTTCATCAGATATTACCATGACCATGGCCATGACCTGGATTTCCCTCCCAAAGGCAAACTGAAAATATGAAGTCCTTGACTTTTGAAAACCTGCTTACTACATGGGAAATCATTTAGTATTCTATGTCTTATTCATTGTTTACATATATTTTTGAAATCTGAGGCTAATGTCTTTTTGCTCTATATAGAATAGGCATTTTAGTCGCTGTATGACAATGTAAACTGCCAACAGAAAAGCCCTGTTGAGACAATGCTCATTTGCTTACAGTGTGCAATACTTGCTTTCCTTTCCAAATGAACAGAAAAGCAACTCACAGTGCTTTAGATTATAGTGACACCTGGTGGCACTTTTGTTTAGTATTTTTTTTATTTGATTCTATTTTGTCTATAACATTTTTTGTCAGGAATCATTTTATTAATTAGGATGAGTGTTAAGAGGTCTCTGCTTTTTGCCCCCCACCCCCAGCACCTTCTGAAACAGATACTTGCTCCAGAAGCCCTGCTGGAAAGAACATATATTGTCATTACCTTTCTGCCTCTGGTTTAAGAGACATTTGTACTCTATACAACTGAGGCGGAAAGAAGGAGGACATTGTTACATGATAAAATTGGCAGTATTTGTGCTGATACTATCACAGGAAGTGCACTTTTTGAAAGTATAACTGGCACATTCACGCTATACCCTATATAAGGTAGATATGGAACATAATTTTAGTTTATAAAAGCTAAAACTCAGAGAGAATTATAGGGAGAGAGTTCCCAAAATCACAAGTTAATCAACTCAACTCTCCAGGGAAGCCAGAATTTTCAAAGGAACATTAATTCTAATTTGGATAATGAAAGAATTTAAATTTAAATGCTCCAATGTAATTTTAAAACTTGTATACATGTTGCATGAATATATTTATATTTTCTTTCAGAAAAAATTATTATTTCCAAGAAAGTTGAATTCTTCTCTAATACTCAGTCCCAGTTCCCTCCTCCTGTCTTTAATAGTAACTGCTACTATCAGTTTGGGGATATGATTTTTTTTTTATTTCCCCCTATACACACGTGCACACACACAAAACATTTTGTGTTAAACACAAGATGAGTGGTTGTTTGCTTGTATGTTTGAGGCACAGTAGGTAGTATTTGGCTAAAATTGATTCATACTGGTAATACCTTGTTGTTAGATGAACTAGCCTCATCAAAATCTGAATTCCTGCCACTACATTTTATAACAATCTTATTTTCAGTAGTAGTGACTATTATTTCTAAAGGTACCCCAGTATACCTATATTAACTTCCAAGGTTTAGCTAAGATATTGTCAGAATTAGCATTTTCCAGTTAAATTGAAAAGTAATGACTCCCTTATACAGATTAATTTAAGCCTTCTAATGATTGACCCAGTTTGGCAACACCAGTCAGAATACCTTCTATTCTGTCACGGTGTCGCAACCCTGTCCCCAGGGCTATGGCCAAAATTAGCTAACTTTTAAACATAAGACCCCACAATTATTTGTTGTAACTAAAAGTGTCAAAATGATCTGTAATTCATAACCCTTTTCATAAATTACACAGAGAAACAATTACAAAAATTTTCTTTATGAAAATTTTATTACTTTCATTGAAAATATGTCTATGTACTCACGCAAATCTTCAAACCCCCATTATGTTTAAAGAAAACTTAAATTTTACATACTTAAAAGCAAAGTGATACATTAGTAGGCATTTTAACAATACATGAATTCATCATAATAAGTTTAGCTAATTCTTCCCCTTCTGAGTACAGTAATTTAAATGAAACAGTGCAGAAGAAAAGATGAAAGGGTCAGGAGCCCCAAGAATTTTTAAGGAAAGTATGGTTAGATAGTTTCATCAGACTAATTGGATTTTTATTTTTAAATCTACTCACACCATTCTACACAAAGATCACACAACCTTGCAGTTGTTCCATACAGAAAAGAATTTTTGATTTAAATAGATTGATTTTAGCTACAATGTGAACCTGAGGGAAAAAAATTGCATCAAGCAGAGGTTCACACTGTAGCATATTATGTTCAGGGAGAATTTTTTCTCGGAGTGGAACATGAGTTTAATTAAAGTGGAATTGGACTTGCTCAAAGCAAACTTTTCATAAAACCATATAATTTTTGAGTTGGATACATCTTGAATTTTGTATACTTAGTACTTTATGGTACCTACTTTAAAACATTATATTGATTATCCATATATTGCAACATTGTTGTGAGATGTTCCATACTTTGTTTTCCTTTAGGGTCCAAGGCAAATAAAAGCCAACTAGTGTAAGAACCTTTAAAGTTACTATAAATGAAGTTACTTTAAAATAGAGTACTGCTGTCCATTGTGATTACTTCCTAGTTGCTCCTTGGAAATTTCTATATAATATAAATGTTTCCAGATGTTTGTGGCAGTGTGTATGTGTGTGGGGGGTTGGGTTTGTGTGTCACCTGGGGGGTGATGATTCCCTATGAAATGCGCAGCTTCCACAGTGGGCACAATGACAGTGGAGAGGAGGGAAAATGGTGTCTTCACCTAAGCAGGGTCTGGCCAGTGAAAGGGGCTGATGGCAAAGAGGTGTACAGAGGTCCCAATAGACTAAGGTGCAAGAACTGTGCCCCCAGGGAATTACCCATGTAGCTCCAAAACCCAACAGAGCTGGGAGAGTTGGAACCTCACTTAACATCCATGACCAGGCAGGGAAACAGCAGCTATAAATCTTGGTACATAAGATACAGTAAGTTTCAAAAGGAATAACAATGTTTTTCCTCCAGAGAATCATTGTAGCTTTAAAGCTGCTATAGTTTAAAATGAGAATTAGAAAAAGCTACTAATCTAAAAGGTAAAGTATGCCACCTGGGACTTTTGAAAGTAGATAATGGATACAAAGATTTCACGGGTGCTGGTGGGTGTAGCTCAGAGGTAGAGGAACATACCCTGAGTTCAGCCCTGAACACGCATAGGCATGCACACACACACACTTTTTTTTTTTTTTGAATATGGAACGTGACTGTGACATAATATACATTTGAACTAAACATGTTTTCATTCAAAATTAAAAATGACCAAGTTTATCAGCAGTTGGTTTTATTTTACTAAAATACCAATTAAATCAAGTCTTACAGAAGCAAGAAAATATTTGTTTTCGCTTTATAACAGGAACTTTTCAGACTTGTCTTTGAGTTGCTAATATGATCATTTTATGGAACTAAAATTATTTCAGAGATTGTGTTTAGTAAGGGTGTGGTGCTTTTCACTTAGAACATTTTAAACTCTTACACGATTACACAGGATTCAGACCCAGCTATTAGGGACCATTTTCTTTCATTCTTGTCCATTTTTAAACTGTTTACATGAATTTCTTCTCTACAGTTACTTTTGTACTTTCTTCACTTAGAATATATTATAAAAATAAAATGTAAAACTAGGCTGTCATCGTGAAAGGTTAACTTCCCAAGAAGTATTATTGTCATTTAAGCAAAGGTTGCTTACAGTGCAGCCAGGAGTTCCTTAGAAAAATAAAATAGCCTAACTTTGAATTAAGTTTTTGGAAACTGGTATTCATTATTTAAAGATCAAAACTCAAGTAATTTATCTTCAAACTGTTAACAAATTTCCAGGTATAAATAACATCATTTGTTCATTTATTCATCAACAGTTTGCCAAGACCTTCCTTTCATACCACACAAACTGGATATGCATCATGAGCTTTTAAAGAATGAAATTAAATGAAATGGAGCACGCTGTTTCCTCTCCAGTAACTTGGGCCTACTGAGAGATAGATAAGGGTTGTCATCAAATATGAGCTCAGCGATGGAAGAGACTGTGAGGTGAGGGCAGGCTGGCGAGGTGCTGGCCTGCAGGACAGCAGGGATCACAGGATGCCTCTGAAGAGTGGTGCTTGATGATCGAGTTGGACCGTTGCCATCCAGATGAGTGAGCAGATGCCCAGACAGTGGGGATAAAGAACAGACAGTGATTCAGCCCTTAAAAATGCCTCCCTCCCATCAGTTAGGACAGAACTCCACGAGTTCAGAAACCTCCTGGTCCAGGCGCCTGGACATTGTCATTTGTGCCCCTCAGCCTTCTTTCCTGTATCACTTCTCTTCATGCTTTTCTCCTCCTTCAGGAGGAGCCTGCTCACTCAAGTCAGACTCAGAAATCCCTGGCTTCTTGGTCTTTTCAACTAATCGCTGATTTCTGCATTACGTTATCCTTTCTCTCTTTGTTTTCCTGTCTTACTTCCTCTTCCCTAAGTAAGGCTTTCACTGGTGCAGCAATTATTTCCTTATTTTCTTTGCCTGCAGACATCTGGCTAGAGTAAATTCTCTAGGGTATAGACATAGTCATACCACTTGCCTTTGTGCAATCTTTCAGTGGCCTCCATAATTTAAAGAAAATGTCCAGGCCCTTTATCTTGGCAGAGCAAGGTCCCTATCTTCATCCCACAGGCCTGTCTGATAGCCTCACTGCCTCCTGCCCCTAACCCTTCTCCAGATTCTCTCCCAACCACTGAGACTATGAAGCTCTCATCATCATCCTTTTTCCATCTGTTAGCTTGTTCTTTCTGTAACTACATTCATGGGTATGTCTCTAGTTATTGATTTACTTCCTTCCGAATGGAAAACTTTTAAAAATTCACTTTCATTTTTTTGCAGTACACTAGTTCATGCATATCATTTCTTTCCTAACATCCTTGTCATTGCCTACATAACTCTTAATGAAGGTAGCTCTCTCAGTAAGTGAGATGTTGGATGGTCATACGTGTGTTTAAGGCATAGTTCAGCTCTGGACAGGCGTGAGATGGAACAAAGCCAGAGCTCTATGGTGAGGAGCTGGAATTCATGTCTTCCCACAGCCATCCAGGAAATGTGTGCCTTACAAAGGAGGAGGCTGGAGAAACCTTTGAGACTGTGTGGGAAAAGCATAGAGTATTAAAAACCCAAATTAACCGAATCTATGAGTGTGCAAGGCTAAAGCTAGAGATGCCAGGAAAATTCTGGGATATACAAAATAGGAAGTGCTGAGCAGGTGGCAAGAAAGTCAGCTCTGTGCAGCTTCCTCACCCACCATTTCAGGCCCAGTCCCCAGACAGCTGGATTCCGATCTTTCCTGTAGTTTCTTGAAATGGTGCTGGGTTTCCTGAGGCTTCTACCTGCTCTCAGCCTCAGCCTAGAGAGCACTGAGCGACAGATACTGTAAACATCCTACACTCTCAGCTGTGGACAGTAAGGAGCTGGGAGAAGGCTGTTTACTCTCTCTGCCTTGGAAATCAACTAAAGAGAAGTGGATGGGGGTATTTCTGTCTTGCAGTCTATCCTATGCAGTGATCATTTTTGATGAAACTCTAAGAGGAAAACAGTGAATTAATGAATTCATGCTGAAAAATGTAAAATGAATTGAGGTCACGTTTAAAAATGTGGAATAATGTCACAGTTACCTTTAACTGTCTCAAAAAGAACAACAACAACAAAAAATCACCAAATACCAAAGATGAAAGTTTTCATATGAGGCTCTACTATATGAATTGTGACCTGGTCTATAGAAACAAAAATACATTAAATGCCTGCTCATTAAGCCAAATAATTTTCCATTATTTATTTATTTAGTCACTTAGGTTTAGCTTTTTTGGCAACAGAAATTCTAGTGACATACAGCTTGATACTTTATTAGGAATCAGAGGCAGTTTGAAATTCCATGTTTCAAGAGTAATATTGATATGTGATATGAATAAAGGTTGCTATTTAAATCTAGGATATAGTTACATATTTCAAGGAAAATAGGATTGTGGGAGGTAGTTGGAGGTAAGGGATGGCCTACAAGAAGAGAATTTTAAGAAAAATCTATTGAACTAATTTCATTCTTAACCAGGAAAACCATAGTCTTTATTTCTTCATCCAGTAAATCATTTATTTCAAATATTTATTCAACATCTAATCTATAATTTGTTACCTAAATTTAAATCTCTTTTTCCATCAATTTAAAGTAAGTCTTCTTTTCAAAGCAATTATTTAAAAGGATAAGAATAAGGTGTATCCTTAAGACAAGCTCTTAAGAAATTTAATTAAAGTCTACTTCAAATGATAAACAATGTTGGGCCCAGTTGCTTGCATATTAGTCTTGGTGTATCATTGTATAGCGGTTACTGAAACTAAAAGACACTCTGCTGCATTAGAAGTATTAGAGGAACTTTTAATGTTGCTTCTTTAGAGAATAAGACAGTAGGAAAGCTTGTTTCATATGAGCCTAACAACGACTACATAATTATATAAATACGACTGTAGCATGCAATTTCAAGGAAGTGCTTGGACAGGTTGGTCTTGCAGCAGTGGCAAACACTGTTGAAGTGCTTGCTGAGCCACTCAGTTTGGTTGAGTCATTAACCTGTCTAGATTTTGCCCACAGGCTTACAGAAACCCTCCTGGAGACCAGTCTCAAAGATGTTTGAAATGTTGCTTCCTGCCAGGGGATGTGGATTTTACAGGTAAGGACAAAAGCTGATTGAAGTGGACCAAGAAGAAAGTCCTATGTGCTCTTTACCTAAATTAAAGGGGGGACATTGGGCTATTCCAGATCCCAGTGGATATTAACTTTCAGGCATAAATGTATATGCTTCAAAGCATATTGAAATATGTGTTGATATTTATTCCATCATTCTATAGACATGTATGGGTACCTGCTATATGTCAGTTCTATGCAAAGGGCTATAACAGAGAACAGAAATAAAATCTTTGCTTTCATGGGACTTACAGGTCAATAATGTGTCACCATTGAAATGTCTTGTTTATTGTATGTATCAGTGTAAAGTATCTATAGTCAATGCAGTTCATTGCCTTTTTTAGTCTTTCAAAGCCAAATGAATTTAAATATTTGAGGACATTTGTTTCATTATCTGTGAAAGGCTTGGAGACACAATATTGTTGGCTTTTAATTGAGCATTATCCCTCACTATTTTGTAACTGTATGCTTTGTGACATAGATAGGTGGTGTTGATAAGTATGTATGAGCAGTTACTGGTCCATATACTTATTTGATGAGATCTTGTTAGTGCTTATATTGTATACAAAGCCATGTATTTATGTGTTTACTTACATGTTACATACATTCAAATTATTATTGTATGTAAGTCAAGTAAACATTAATGAACCTTTGTTCAAGTTTATAGCTTTTTAAACACTGCTAAGAATGATTTGTTTATCTTTACATTATATCTGTATATACATTCCTGCACAAATGATCTAAAGACTTTAAAAGGGCCATGTTTAAATGTCAAAATTTTTATTTGAGGAAAATATTTGACAGTTCATTGTAAGACTAATTGTGTCATTACAAACTCCATAGAAATGAAGTATTATACACAATATGTTTGATTCATTTATGAATTCATAGTCACCTTGTCTTTGTTTGCTTAAATTAGTAAACCTTTGTAATTTGTCTAGTGATAATATAGTTCTATAAAATTACTGCGGTTTAATTTGTAAGGATTTAGATGTACTTCTACTCTCTTCATTTTAAAAATGCAAAGAGCAGATTGTTAAGCACAGCGTTAGTTTTGGCGTTATTTTGGTTCACACTGTCTTTGAAAAGCTGTGTGGTCCATAGATAAAAATCAGTTACAGTGATACCCTGACTTACGAACATTCTAATTGTGAACTTTCAGATAGGAACAGACCTCTCAATACGAACATTCATACACACGAACTTGTCACAGAGCAGCTCACATGCCTCCTGGACATGAGTGCATCACTGCCCCAGCTAAATTCTCCTTCCGCTAAGGAAAAGTACATGTGTGGATTTTGTCTTTGACAAATCAACTTAAAGGCAGAAAAACAAAAAAGAATGAAGACAGTCAAGAATATTTGACCCAGTTAGCTGAAATCAAAACCAAAAATCCTAAATTTTACAAGTTGTTTAAATATTGGGCTACATTTTCAAGTAGGTGCACATGAACATCAAATGGGAAAGTAATGTGAGTTACAGTCAACACGTAGTTTGTCACATTTTAAAAAGTACTACGTTTAGAAACATAGAGAAAGGAGTTAGCAAGCAGTAGAGCTCTGATTTCTTCCTATACCACATTTTTATTTTCACTAGAATAAAGACATTCTGAAGTTATGGCTAATTTCTTAAAGCAAACAAACAAAGACTATATCATAGTAGATAAATTAAGATATGGGTAAAATCTTAGCAGTCTGAAGGGATGGGAGGTCAGAGACATGAAGTTACATGTTACAAATATAGGAGTCCAGCCTTGGAAGTCAGACAGCTAACTGTACAAAGATGTCATGGAAAAAATGATTTGCCATCATCCATGTGGAAAGCGACTTTGGACTTTTCCTACCATTAGTTATGTGATGTGCAAGAGGACATGATGGCCCTTGACATATAATTTTATAGATAAACTATATGTGTCTGTAACTGGATATAGGTGTAGGTATAGTACCCAACAATATTTATATGCAATATCCAGTTACACTCAGGATACAGTTTTTAGAGTTGGACAAATTGTCCTTGTCTATTTTATGTCGGTCAGATTTTCCAAATAGTTCTGTGTTCATTAAAACAGAGGTATATGTAAAGTAGACCTTATCTAAAATGATTTGCCTTTTGGTGAAGGAGACTCCAGAATCTATTATTGAAGATTCAAGTGCATTACTGTCTTCCATCAATGAAGTGAGGGAGGAAGATAGGAGCTTTGAGTTGAACTTTGTTTTCCTGAAGCCCTAGGTATGTAACTTGGACCAGAGTAAAAGATAAAGAATTCAACATAACATAAGGCCTTTTAAGTCATATTTAGAGAATCTGAAGACAGTGGATTTTCTCATCTGGAGGCAATGAGTGTATTATCTCTGGAGTCATTCAGCAGGAATTTCAGTATTGACTCTCAGTCTGTGTTACAGCAGTGCTCTAAGCAATGGAAATGTGGCCCCTTGAGTCTTAAGATTTTATTAAATGTGCATCAGCAGATCCCAGGTGTGCAACTTGGCAACTTCTTCAGTACCACTTAACTTCTCTGGGCCTCAGTTTTCTCCTATTCAATGATCGGAGAAGGAGGAGTAATTTACAAAACTGTTAGATTAAATGAGGTTGGAGAACACTAATGGTAACCACTCCTAATCTCCCCCTCACATTCCCCAAATAACTGTAAGATCCAGAACAAATAAAACTGTATAGGACCTATATGAACTATGTGTTAAGAGGCAGAAAAGCTCTACCCTTCAAGTCACTGCAGGGAAAACAAGATTTCCACAAAACTTCCACTGTGGAACCTGCAGTCATCACAGCAAACCTGTTTGAGGGGAAGGGCAGATAGGGAAACTGAAATAGCTCCTTGGTGAAGAGCAGAAAGAAGGAGCAGGGAACTTAGATTAACAGCTATGGTGTGGCCTCCCATCCAAGGAAGAGAAACAAGGAAAGATGAATGTTAAACCCAGGTTGGGTCTAAGTCGTTCACAGCTTTGGCTGTAGGAAGGGAGGTGAAGTGCAGCCCCAGGAACAGTGCTGCCAAGAGAGGGTGAGAGAGAGCCTGTGCCCTTGGATTGGATAAGGTGGAAAGAAAGACAAAAGGGAAAGAAGTATCATTTTGCTGGAGAAGATCAACCAAGTGTACAGCTGCCAGGGTCATGGTTGTGGTGCTGCCCTGCAGGTTTGGAAGGTGCTGCATTTAGAGGAACTAGGAAAGAAGAACAGAAGTTACGCAGGGTCTGTTATATCCAAACCGTCACGTAAATCTTCCATTGTTTCAAAATTGAAATTTGTATTTAAAAATGAAGCAGGACTTGTGAACTGCGGGACTGTAGTGGGGAGAACCAAACCTCACAAGGAGGTGGTCCCTGCCTAGAAATCAGCGCCTGCACAGGCCAATGCTGAAGTGAGGACAGCCACACCCAAGCCTCTCTCTGTGAGTCAGCGCCATTCATGCACTGTGAGGGGAGAGAACCAGGCCTCACATGGAGGGGATCCCCACCTGGAAACAGGATTTTCATTGTTTTCTTGGGTTGGATTTTATTCTTTTTTGTTTTGTTGATTATGTAAATCTGATAGCATGAGCAGCTATTTAAAAGATAGCAAGACATATGGTAGCCATTTTGAATTTACTATTAGCTTATTTTGAAGTCCTTTATTTCAGTCATTGTTTTTTGTTTCTGCTCTTTTCTGTTCTAATTTTTACTGTATCCAAAGGTATCTACAGCTCTTTTGAAGACAGCAAGCAAGAGGCATCATGGCAACTATTGCTGATTTTTGTAAGGTTTTGAAGTCCTGTGTCACTTGTACTAGTTTATCTTGATTGGTTTTATTGTTTTATTTACCTCTGTTTTATCCTCTTTAAAATTACAAAAAAAATAAAAAAGATTAAAAGGAAATAAAAATGAAGCAGGACTCTTCATTTCATTTTTGTAAAGGTCCTAATCAGACAAAACGAACTGTATTATATAGAAATATTTGGGTGATAAAACTAAAGAAAGGAAAGTGATTGTCATAAAACTCAGTCTCGCAGTTTCCTACACAATGAAAGTAGTAGATTGTCACTAGGAAATGGTAAAGAGGATGTTCATGACCTTCAAGATCTTTACGCTTCTGTATACTTAAAGTTAATTCATTACACTGTCCATTTATGGTTTTAGAAATTTTTTCAGTAGAAGGAAGCCCATAGTTTGTTGAACCCTTGTCATAATTTCATAAAGTAGAAATATTTGACCACAATACACTAACACTGGAAATTAAAACTTAAAACTAAAAGATGTTGTGCCTGGAAATCAAAACATATTGTATTAAATAATTATTAGATGCATGGAGAATTTAAAAATGTTTAATTTCTCAAAAACATTAGTAATAAAAACTATACATCAGAAGGCATGGGATACTTTTAAAGCAATGATTGGAGAATGATAAATGATAAATAAAAATGAATTAAATTCCAAGTGCAAAATACTAAGTACAAAATAAGTAAACGGGTAAAAATATAAGAAAGAAATTGCTAAAAATAGGTATTAATGAGGTTGAAAACAGAAAATGAGAAATTCATCAAATTACTGGCTCTTGAAAAAATATAAATCACTAACCAAAAAGATAAATTATATAGATAGTAACTATGATACAGTGGGAATTTTTTAAAAAATCATAAACAGCAACTTTTATGTACCTACCTGTACACAAATTTGACACCTAGAAGAAATAATTTCTTTGGCAAATATTCTATACCCAAACTGACCCCAGTTGAAGTGGGGTGCGGAGGTATATTTCTATAGTCTTTGCCCTCTGGGGGTGGAGGCAGGAAGAGCCCAAGTCTGAGCCCAGCCTGGCAGTTTAGCAAGATCCTGTCTCTAATAAAAAATAAATTAAAGGGCTTGACCTGTATCTCAACTTAAAAGCCCTGAGTTCAATCCCCAGTACTGCAGCAGTGTGGGTGGAGGGGATATGTTTAATAATGTACTAGAGAATGGGCTCTGAGAACACATTATGAAATTAAACTATACAATCTAGATTTATATTGGGATGCAAAGGATGCATTCTAATTTAAAAAATTAATAAAATTTACTATTTAATAGGCATTTGGGAAAGATGATAGTTTTCTTTACAGGTGTTAAAAGTTGACTTTGGCAAAATTCAACCCATTCTCAGTTTTAAAAAATTGTGGAAAATAATAATGGACACTAGGTCAGGAAATAGGTTAGGGTACCCACTAACTCCCTTGGAATTTGGCACTATCTAAAAGCAGCACTCAAATACATTAGACTAGGAAAAATAACCAAAGGTACAGGAATAGAAAATAAATAGGTTTACTCAGATTTGTAGATGACAGTATAGCATATATGGAAAATACTAGAGAATAATAAAATGAACTGAATAAAAAGAACACAGGGTAGTAGGATGAAAAATTAACAAGTAAAACTCAGTATCATTTGTGTGCAACAAGCAGATGCTAATTAGAAGATACAATGAATGCAAAAAAAAAACCCACTGTAGTAAATGGTGACAAAAGTAGATAATGAAAATAAAATTTAGGAACACATTTATCAAGAAATGCCCAGAAAATATGCGAAGAAAACTATAAAATACTTATATAAGGCACAAAGGTAAGCTTGAAAAAATGGAGAGACACTTCTTTATTAATGCATTTCAATATTATCAAGTTGTTTTTCTCCCCAAGTTAAAAAACAATCCCAATAAAAATTCCAGTGGGCTTTCAGTACCCTTTGCAAAATGAACACACAGTGAGAGAGGAGTGCAGCAAAGACAGACGAGACAGAAAAGGGCAGAGAGATTCCAAGCATGCAGATGGCTTGACCACCATGGCTGTTGGGAATGGAGGGAAGGGACCCAGTCAAGAGGAAACAGGAGCAGGTTCTGAAAGATGAGAAGCAAAGCCAGCTTATGCCCAGCAAAGAAATGAGGACCTCTCATTTCCCATGGGCAACTTACTCTACAATCCTGGAAGCTCATCACTTTATAACACTGATTTGGCCTTGGGGAACCAGGGAAGAGAAGCATCCAAGCCAGCCAGATGTCATAGCTACAGAACATGAAGACAGAGAAGAATTCTACAAGCTCTGCTGACCCCTGTGCTACAAACAAGATGACATGTATACTACATGTGGTTGTGTTATGGACAAAAATGAAGTATTCTGAAGTTAATTGAATTTTTGTAAGGTAAATATGAACATCTGCGGTGCCCTTTTCTGTCCATGCCGCGTCCTAGTCCATCCACGCCTTGTGACAATCACTTCTCCAGGAAAAGGACACCACATGTGGGAATTGGGCACGGGGATCTTGGAATGTTTTGTACTGATAATTGTAATTTGTGTAGTTCACATGTGTATGTTTTTATGTAATGCTCAATATGGAGTCAAGGGTGGAGACTCCAGGGGGG
>PVLA01008273.1:0-90969 GCA_004027455.1 Hydrochoerus hydrochaeris
GTGTGTGTGTGTGTGTGTGTGTGTGTGTGTCTGTGTGTGTGTGTCTGTGTGTGTCTGTGTGTGTGTCTGTGTCTGTGTGTCTGTGTCTGTGTGTCTGTGTCTGTGTGTCTGTGTCTGTGTGTGTGTACATTATGTATATGATACTAATACAATCATGAGCAGTGTAGTGACTGGGACACATCCTGAGATATGTATCATTAGATGATTTTGTCGTTGTTACCAATATTAAAATGGGTATCAGCTAGGGGAACAATCCTTTAGAAAAACATCCCAAATAATAGGTGAAAAAGAAATGACAAAATCAGAATATCACCATTTTAAATCCCCAGTTAATTGAGTGTCAACAGCTGATACCAAATAATTATACACCTCCTGAGGAAGGGAAAACCCTTCCCTTAGACTCTGGCCAGAGGGCACAAACACAAGTCTTATTCTCTGGATACTATAACCGATGTGCGTGGCACACGCAGGGACAATACGTAGCTTGAGCTTCATTCTGAGTTTATAATTAGCTGAATCCTGACGATCGAAAATTCCACAGGTCAAATATCTAAGGATCTTCACTAGGTAAATGATAAGGAACAGAGAAGAATGGAGGAAGAATCTATAATATTAAAAGAGACTTAAAAGACCCATCAGAATCCTAATGGGCAAGCCTAACTTACGGCATCTATACTTGAGTAAGCATAGAAATTCAATCAGCAAGTGACTGTGAAAACACTAACTGGGGTTCCAAAGGTCTCTGAGAAAGGTCTGCTTCTTCACTTAGTTTCTCTTATAATGCTATACACATGCATTTTTCTGTACATCTGTGTTATTCTGCAATCAAACTGGGAAAATATCTCACTAGATGTTTATTTGCATGCATTGCATCAGTCAACCACGAATTACTGTATTAACACACTTAGCAAATGTTGCTGTCATGTTTTAAAGTGACAACGTGAAACTATAAAGCAGAGATGACATTCTTCATCGAATGGCTTCGGTCATCTACATTAGTGTTAAAGGTATCTTGGATTATAGGAAAATCACATAATGGCTTCTGATTTAGTAAGATTTATCTGGTGCCTACAGTGTGCCTGGCTTTCCTTTCCTGACTGAACACCACTTCAGGTCACAGGAAATATTTAATTGAAAATGAACCAAAAAATATTTCATTCGATTAACCAGGAGAAAGCACATCTCCCCAGCCCTCACATTCACGAACGCTGACCATCAGGAATCTCACATTGGTCTCTCTCTTCCCAAGGGCAACTTCCCTATCTGTCCACTGTCACCATCACTAGTAGCTGCTAGACAGTAGGGGAGACTGTAAACCACTGACAGGATTTCTGTACCCCTAACTGTCCTTCCTAAGAGGACTTCAGTCTGGGATGGCTGGAGTTGCAGCAACCACCATGTGATTTGGAGGCAGGAACCCGGTACTAAGTACTGCCAAGAAGAAAGAAGAGGGAACTCAGTCTCTGGAAACCCTATGGAGCCCCACTCTGACCTTGCACTGATTATTTCCAGATTCGTCTTTGCACAGGAAAATGAAATCTCAGTTGAAGTGTCTCATGGGGCATTTCTGTCACTTGGTTAATCATTATATGATATAATCATTTTTGATTGTCATGAATATTACATATCAGTGTCCAAGAACACAAAGTACATACTGACGCTCCATTTTAGAGAAGTCTGCAGGAAGTTGCAAATATTCACAAAAAGAGAAAACCTTTCTCAAAGATGAAAATTATACTTTGGGATGCCTGTAGTCCCAACACTCGGGAGGCTGAGGCAGAAGGATCCATGCAAGTTCAAGACCAGCCTGGGCTACCAAGTGAGCTTAAGGCCAGCCTGAACTGCATAGTGAGACCCTGTCTCAAAAAGATCAGAAAGAAAGAAAGAAAGAAAGAAAGAAAGAAAGAAAGAAAGAAAGAAAGAAAGAAAGAAAGAAAGAAAGAGAGAAAGAAAGAGAGAAAGGAAGGCAGGCAGGCTAGGGTTTCACAGCACAGTGATGACTTGAAGAGAGAAGGGAAATGAAGGGAACACTGGTCCGGTGCCCATCTGCGTGGTTCGTCTTCCACAGCTTTCTGTGGGAACCATGGGTAATTTCAGCACCAAAAGTGAGCGTCAGTCCTCTGTTTGGATGCACATTACCCAGAGGCGGTGGCGCGTGAGTGAACCTGACTGCACGGTCCTTCCCGCCTAGTGAGCGCTCAGCTGTGCACACGTCACGGCCTAGAAAGGGCTTCGGGACACTAGGACGGCCATCAACAAGAAAAACACAACTCCTGGCAGCTGCCGGGTCCATCATTTCTTTCCACCATTGGCTGGAATTCTCCTGGATCAGCTATGGCTCGGAGACGGCAACTGTGGCTTTAAACCACAGGGAAAAGTAATCTTTGCTGTGTCACAAACAAGAAAAACACAGCGAGTAGCCTGAACAGTACTAAGTTTATTGACCACTGAAGTGGGGATGGTGTCTGTCGACCTGGACTATAAATCACCGCCCAGCTTTTTGTGCCTACGATTTGAATCACAGAACTCTATTTCTTTCACTTCCCTAACGGAGAGACATCCCACACAGCAACTGCATCTAGCTCCAGCTGCATCACCGTGGCAGAACCTCCTGCAGTGACAGAAATGCCCCTGTACAGGAGGGGCCAACCGGACCTGGTGACTGAACTCTTGGAACGTAACTAGCATGATACTGTATCACCTCGCCGTCACTCCGCGTAGACTCAGTTAGCCTTCCCTAAACACTGACTTCAGAATTTCTGGGAGTCTTAAGTAGAGAACGGAGGTATCCACTATATGTTTGGCTATTAAAGTACCCTTTTCCCCTCTTCTACCACTACCCCAAAAATATACACAACCAAAAGGAATCCAGGAAGACGGTCAGTACATTGCTTGCGCGGGGATTCCACTTTGCTAAGCTGATTTGCAGAAACGGTTAGAAGAGAGTTTAGCTTCCATTAACTATTGAGAACTAAGAGAATAAGCACATAGGTTAGGATAAAATCAAACCTTTATAGAAAAGCAGATTCATAGAAATTATATCTCTATACACTGCTGATGGGCAGACCATTGTCCATCACGTGTGGCACAGTTAGGACCATCACATGCAGAATATTCATTCAATTATTCCATCTACAGTTATTGAATGTGTATTATGTGCCAAACACCAAAGCATGACAATTATAGCAATGAACCAACTGGTAAGAATCCTCTTCTTGCAAAGCTTATAGTTTCGAGGATAAAGGCAACCAATAAGCTAAGATGTAGGAATTCAGAGCTGAGGACTTGACGTAGTATACTCAGACAGCAACAGGAGGAAAAGGGTACTGAAGGAGATTTCAGATCTAGGAGGGTGGGCCAAGAAGACAGGTGATTTAAGAGTAGAAATGTACTTGTTTTGAATTCCTATAATGAGGGCTGGGGATTTAGCTCAGTGGCATAAGCACCTGCCTTGAATTCCTATAATGCTTTCATTCTTTTGTTTAATTGGTTTGATTTCCATTTTTTTGTTTGATTTTATTATGTGCGAGGGTATGAACAGTTATTCTGAAGAAAAAGAGACAACATGGTAGTCGTTGTTGATTTCCTATTGCCTTCTTTTGAAGTCCCTTAATGTTTTCATTGGTTTTATACTGTTTCCTTTTGTTTGAATCTATTGTGTGTGAAGGTATGGACAACTATTTCGAAGAAAACAAGAGACATTATAGTAACCACTGTGGATTCCCCGTTGTCTTGTTTTGAAGTTCTGTGTGGCTTGCATTGTACTGTTCTGATTTGCTTTGCTTTGTTTTATTCTTTTTAAAATTAATTTTTTTAAAAAAACAGAGCAGAAATGTGAACAAAGTTCTGATGGTTGCAAAGAGCACACTATGTACACAGACCGGGAACACTGGCAAGGGGACCAGTGTTACGGTGCTTTTATCTGATCCAGTCTCTGTCACCAAGAGAGGAAAAATGAAGAACAAATGAATCACCCACTCACCCTACAGGGTAGAAACCACGGCATTTCGAAATGTTTGGGGCGTCTAGAGTTCTCGGTGTAACAAGAAGGAATGTCTGAGAGCTAAAGTCAGTACAAACATAAGATTCCTAGCATGTGCAACAATAAAGACTCAATAAAAGATTTACCATAAATAACCGTGAAGAAACCCGACGTTATGAATTAATGTATACATAGAACAACCCTCGTCGGTAACCAAATGTTGAAAGCTATCATCAGATAGTTGTTCTGGAAGTGTGCTATCCGATGACTCCAAAAATGTGAAGAATCAAAACAAAACCCAGAGATTGTCTTTATAAGGCAACGGCAAAACATAGCCACAAAAATAAACCCAAGCAGATTCACGGGGCTCTTAATCTTACTGCTGTCTCGGTGCCAATAAGGTGTTAAGACAGTTCTCGAAACTCTCAGTGGAAAACTCTGAAGATGAAGGACGCGTACAGCTCACAAGGACCAGACCTAGCTCTCCTTCGGCTTTGAAAATAACTTTAGGAATTCTACTTACCTGACACTAAGAGCAAGGTAATGAGCCACCCGGTCCTAAGACTCAGGAAGCAACCGAGAGACGCAGTGTTAGGAGTTCTGACCTTTACAAGATTCACTAAAAAGAGAAAACTAGTGCGAGGCAAGCTCGCCGTCCACCACACGTTGCAACGTCTCCATCAGTCCATCCAGCGGCCACCGCACATAGCCTGAAGTAACTGACGCTCCTCCCAACTGGACGGGCATGAGATGAGCACCCCCAGCTCCCCCAGCTCCCTGGCCACCACCCCAACAGGCACTGCACTGAGGGGAGCAATGTGACAAAGCTTTGCCACCTCCCCCAAACTCAGCGGGGCCCCTCTATGCACACTCTCAGCACTTCCCACGTCCCTGCGATCCCCTGGACCCTTCCAACTCTCCAGAGCCTCCAGACTACAGGTGGCTCTTCCCCGAAATACCCACCATCACCTTCTCAACCAGACTCAGGCTCTTCGGAAACAAAACCTCCTAATTCCAAAGCGGATTGCCGAGTGGCCTAACCGCCCACGGGCAGCGAGTCCTCCCGCCACTCAGATGGTCCGGCTCTGCATCCAGGGCTCGGCCCTCCAGTCATCACGCCCCTCGCATTCACCTCTAACCACCCGTGTCCTCTCTCCCTCTCTGCCCTGTATGCTGTGCCTTCTGGGTCACGCTCTTCCAGGCTCCCCCACTTTGCTGATCTTCTTACAGCTAAGACTGGGAAAGAAAGAGCAGTCTTCTTTCCAGTCAGCCCTGTCAGGAGCCTGTAACACCTACTTGTGCCCACCCACGCCTCGGGGCCTCCTCTTTAACCGTCACGCACTAAGATCTTCCATTTCCAATAGACATGTCCCAAGGACCACTCCTCTCCGGTCCGTCCGCAGCCTGCCGTCCCCCCGTTCCTCAGCATAAACTGTTGGCTGCTGTTGACAGCCGCTGTCTCCACTGACTCTGGTCCCGTTTCAAATTCTCTAATAGGATTCAGCCCTACTGAGGCTCCAGAGCTGTACTAGAGAAACTGTTCTTTTAAGACTTTGTTCTTTTGAAACTGCCTAGCTCTGTAACTGCTTTGGCTCCGTAATCGCTTTCTTGATCCCTGTAACCACGAGAGTGTAACCGAGCATGCAGGATGCCTGATTGTACAGCTGTATCAAGCTTCAGGCGCTGATAATCATTAATCGGCTCCCCCAATCCCGTAACCGATGCACTCACCCTGCTAGCTGATCAGAAGACCTGCAGGCTGCTCTGTCTCACCTTTGTACCTCCTGCTTGAGCGTCACATAAAAGCCCTGGACCGCCAGAGACAGGGGTCTGATATTCTGGGAATGATCCCAAGCAGTGCCCGTTGGCGTAAATAAATCTGCCTCCAAGTCCTGTGTGTCCTCTCAGCGTTTCTGCTCGCTGCTGCGCTACCAGTGTCACTGAAACTGCTTCAAGGTCACCAACGACCAGCCAATGTTCAAACCAAAGATAAATTTTTGCTTCTCTTCATGTAAACCAGCAGATCTTGGTAGAGTAGGTTATTGAGCTTTTCTGCATCTATTGAAATAGCCATGTTTTTCTCCTTTATTCATTTAAAATCACCAACTTCACTGACTTCTTTGAAAGTTAAACTTTCAGATTCCGTGGCAGAGATGTCCTTAGGAGAGTTAATGTCCTTTGTCACAGAACACACAGGAGCATGCCTGGACTCAAGGCACCCAAAGCGGCTACTGGGAATACAGGGCAGCTGCAGGCCTGACCGTTGCCCCAGCAACGAGATGAGCCCAGGCCAAGCCACATCACTTGTGAACTCCGAGTGGCTCGGGCCGCAGGTCCATCCTGTCACGGGCAGAGTTCCCTGTGGCTCCCTCCAGCTAACACAGAAATAAAGAAACCAAAATTCCAGGAAACAGGACTCCAGCTAAGCTATCACAGTACACCCAAAATCTATTTTCTTGGGAATGTCCAAGTATACAACACATCATTGGGAAATAGTCACCATGCGGTATAGATCTCGAGTTCACCATGGTTTACAACAGCTCTTTTGACCACTCTCTCTCCAATCCTCCCCACCCCATAACCAAAAGTATTTCCTTTTTTTCTAATAGAGATTTATAAGGCTAGAATTATTCTTAGAATTTATCAGTGAAACCATGTGAGTGTGACCCATGTTCTTCCATGTATAGATTCAATTTAATGAACATGGAATTCTTTTTCTCATACCGATCTTGTCTGTTATCTTCCTTTTCTATTTTGGGGTCGGCACACTATCAGCTTCACATTGTTTGTACCTCTACTTTTCTTGGGACACAGCCAGGCTCATTCACGTTTTGTAGCACACAGCTGCTTTTCGGTTACAATGGAAGAGCTGAGCAGGTGCGATTTTGTGGCGGAGAAAGCTCGAAATGTTTATTAGCTGGCTCTTCACGGAAAAGGGTTGCCAATTCTTGACTCATTGCATCTAAATTCTCAAATTTATTTGAAAAAAGTTGTTCATAATTTTCATCTTCTATCTTGTTTTCTTTCAAGTTTGCAGAAACATCCCCATTTTTCATTCCCAGGATCAGTATGTTTTCTTTCTCAATCAGTCTTACAATGAGTCACTAATTTATCTTTTGGCCTGTGAAGGTTTTTGATGTATGACTGATTTCCAGTTTATCAATCCCTGCTCTTACAAATTCTTCAAAATGTAAGCTGATTTTTCTAATCTTTTTTTCTAAAATACGCACCATAGAGCTAAAAACTTCCTTTTCAGTACATTAGCAGAAGGGACCCCCAGCAGTGCCATCAGTGCACTGGCCAAAGGAGCCCCAGCAGTGACATCACCTTAAGTTACCTTAAGTTTGAAACATTTTCTCAGATTCATTTCCTTTTCTTCTGGTTTCTGTTACGATTACTTTCTTGAACCACACACTATTAAAAAGTGTACTGCTTAATTTCTAAATGTGTGTAATTTCCTGCTATTTTTCTGTTACTGATTTCTATTTTAATTTCAACAGTATCCCAAAACAGAATCTTTGACTTCAGATATGACTGTGTCGAGAGCTGGGATGTCAATGCAATTTGCAAGCACACTTCAAGATAATTTGGTGAAAAGTATGAACTGCACAGCCCCAAGACAGACTTTTAATTTTGTCCTTTAATTTTTGATAGAGACATAGAGGAAAGAAAAATCTCTTCAGTAAACACGTAGAAACTGCAGGACTTCTACATAAAAAAAGGAACTTGATCCTTACTCTATGCATACACAAAAAGTAAAATGAAGTAGATCCCAGACTGAAAGGTAAAAGGTTAAAACCATAAAGTTTTTAGATCAAGCTTAGCAAAGTATCTTCACATGTAGGTGGCATGTAAAGCTTTTGCAGGACACGGAATTCATAGTGGGAAAATCAGAAGAGGGTTAGAGGGAGGAACCATAGGGGTAGCTGTTATAGAAAACTAGGAAAGGCAGGACAAAGTCACCAGGTAACGGCAGTACCCTGCATTCCATAAAGAAGTTCGGGCTACCCAGATGCACATGTGTCAAAGCTCAGCAAATACACACACACAGTATAGGCATCTCACTCTCTGTAAAACTCACCTCGCTAGAAAAAAATTATAAACAGATATTAAATACCAACTAATGATACATACACTAGCATATTTCATGGAAAGTACACTGGTTTATATAACATGCTTTGAAATCCATGTAAAGATAAGAAGAGGAATGGAGGGCCAGGGATTTTTTTAAAAAAAAGCAAAACAGAAAAAAAGGAAAGAAACAACACAGAATTTCAAAGAAAAAAATAAACAGTAAGAAATCACTAGTTGATAAATTACATATTGTCTTCTAGATAGTTGTTCAAGTTACAAAATTAAAGCATACATTCAAACAGTGAGGCTGCAAACAGTTTTGTTCAAAAATCCAACAAAAACTTAGCAACATGGTCATCAATCCTACACACTTAAACATACAGTAGTTATATCCTTTAGAGCACTTTCTTTTCCTCCTTTTGCTTTTCAAGTCCATTATCTGTTTAGTTATATGGTGTTTCAGGCTTGCTCAGTACCTTACTGATCTGTTTTGTTGTTATTTACTTTTTATTTTTTATTTATTTTAATTTTTTATTATTTTAAAGGTAGCAAAATACAACAGAACAAGACAGAACAAAGCCAACTGAGACAGTGCAGTGAAATTGGTACAGAGACCCTCAACATGTTACTGGCATGACAGTAATAGGTACCATAGTATAACCCATTCTCTTCACAGCAGTTGTTCTGTCAAATCAGGTATAGCCAAATCAAAGGAAATACAAATTCTAGAACTTATCAAAACAGAACATTGAACAGAGCAATACCATTAATCAGAACAAAGCAAAACAGTGATAACAATATTTGCCTTCAATGAGATGGTAGAAGGAAATCTCCCCTTTTTACTACATTGTATATGGTCAACCTCTCAAGAGATGCCTAGATCTCTGGCTCTCACTTGCTAATGGGGGATGGGGAGGGTTTGATTCTCAGCCCATGCACCAGTAGGCTCATGGGAGCTGCTGAGTGATTCTTCTCCTGCCTCACAGAAGAGGGAGGGCAGATTGCCTTTCTGTGCTGCACCCCAAGTCCCTTCATGGTGGGAGCTCTGGGGCTGCTGGTTCTCCTCCCAGCTCAGGCCTGGAGCCCCTACTGAGAGGGCGGGCAAACTGCCTTTCTGCACTGCACCTGAGTCCCTCCATGGTCGCTGGGCAGGGATTTAGCTCAGTGGCATAAGCACCTGCCTTACAAGAGTGGATCCCCAGGTACCAAAAATAAAATAAAATAAAATAAAATAAAATAAAATAAGAGGAATGGCAGGACAGAAGGAATAGAGGTGTGGCAGGAATGGAAGAATGCAGATAAAATGTTAATGGTAGAATCTAGTTCTCAAGTTTCTGATCACAACAGAAACTTGAGAAAGAGCTTTGTCTTCTTGTGTCTTTGGTAAACAATCTTGGCTTTTACACTCCTAAATTTAGCCATTAAGAAATTCAGCATTCAGCAATTACAGCAAACGTATTAGCAATATATGGCAAAACAATGTTAATTGGAAGAAAGAGATGTTTAATAAAGTGCTTTACAAATTGATGGCATTGTAGACGGCTGATGTGTGGTAGTTCTTCAGATAATCACAATCACATTTGACACAAACCTCATGACTTCCCAGGGCTTTCTGAACCATCTAAGCCCATCTGGCAATAGTTTTTCTTCTTCAAAGTCTTTCTACCACTTGAGGACATTTCATTTTCAGCATCAACGAAAAAGAAATCTATGCTTCAATGCACATCAGAGTAACCAATAGTGAAAAAAAGTTATCATTTCAGAAAACTGGAAACTATCTCCATAATTCAATGGTTATGGGAAGCCCTCGGGATGTTCAGAGGCTACGACAATTTCGGCAAAATAAAGGAATATATTAACTAACTTCTCTAAACTGTCAAAATCAGCCAAACCAATTCATCCAGTGGAAACTTAAAACAAAATACATAATTATTAATATTTATTACATTTCCAGTACAACAGCTAAGAAAGGAAGGGGAACCATTGACAAGTACTGTTACAAGTTCAGCAGGCTTCTCCAAAGTGGGTCTCAGATCCTAGGAAACAAGCCAGCATTACAAGGCCAAGAGCCTCCGGCGGCAGAGGTGTCAGAGGTGTTCAGCCTTTGGGCTACAGGCAGAGTGAGGAAGCATTTAAAAAATAACAGTCCCCAGATCAGTCGCAGCTGCCAATGTCTCCCTCTGATACAATCCACGGTGAGTGACATGGACAAACTATAAAATAATGTAAATTCCTAAAAAAGAAACCAGGAAGCAAAGTATTTCCACAGCTTCTGAGGAAAGCAAACCAATCATTTTTAAATTAATCACAAAGAAAACCCTAAGCCTAGAGTTTAATATCAGAGAAAAGAAAAAGAATAAGCTTGCCCCTCTCTTCATTATATGAAGTTAATAAAATCTTAACGTCAAATCCAAACAAAATCACAGGGGGAATTACAGATCATTGTCCCTCTCCATGACAAGAGCAAATGCACCCCAGTATAACTGAAGCGCTGTCTCGCGAACACACAGCTAGCTGAACATTAGAAAAACTAATTTGCTAAAGACTGAAGAAGAAAATGACAATTATTTCGACAACATAATACAGTAAAAGCATTAAATTAAATAAGATTTAACAATTCACAATAAAAGTACTAGCAAGTCAGAAACAGAGCATTCTGCACTACAGTTACAGGGAACCTTTGGCAAATGTGTTATTTTGATGGTGAAACACTAAACCATTTCTCTGTGAAATCAGTAATACTGCTAAGATGTCTGAGAGCTCCCTTTCCATTCCTTCCTAGCCATTTTGGCTAGTATGTAAGGACACACACGCACGAGCACACACGCATACGTGCACACACCACTGACAAACCTACAAGAAATATGCCATTATTTTATTTATATCAACTGACTTCATAGGAAAAAACCATTCATTTATAGACTAGTCTATTTTAAAACAGTATAGGTTTTTCTATGTCACTTATACAAATGCCTACATTTGTACATATCAGTAACAATGTTAAAAAAACACATAATTTTTAAAAAGTTATCATTTACAAAAAATTTAAGCTGGGTGTGGTGGCACATACCTAGAAGCCCAGCACTTGGGAGGCCGAGACAGGGGGATCCCCGGGAGTTCAAGGCCAGCCTGGGCTACATAGAGAGTTCAAGACCAATCTGAACTGTATAAGGAACTGTCTCAAAACAAAGAAGAAATTTAATTTTAAAATGCCCCTTAACAACCCCATCAAGTTTTCCACAGAACTCAAAAAGCTGGTGTTAAGATTAATACGGGAAACAGCAGAGGACAGCCTTGTGTGCTGGCTAAATTAATGGTCCACCTGCACCCCCAGCTGAACTGTGTCGGGTGGTGCTGGGTGTGGAGGGCCCACCTGAGGACTGGTCAGCGGCCTGAGAGGACAACTGGAGGAAAAGACAGTGCTGGTGGTCCCTCTGGAAAAGCCGTCACACAGATTTTCCTGATATGAACTCGGCTGTTCTCATCGGGGGAGCTCAGGTCCCCATTGTCACCGAGGATGGCTGCAGATCTCTTTGGGGAGCTCTGGTCCTTACTTTGAGCCTTGCTGCCTGGCCGCAGTGCAGACCCTCAGCCTGCTGGCACAGCTCCTTCATCCCGCTGGTGCAGACTTTCGAGCTTCCACGAGTCTCACCTTTGGGTCTTCCCAGCGCAGAGCCCTGAGACACTGTCGTGGGCTCAAGGCCTCCAGCTGGACTCATGCAGGACACTACTGTGGGACCCAGGCTCTCAGCTGGATTCTTGGATTCTCTAGTGTATGGACAGACTTCCTGCACACCTTTGCATTTTTCTCTTCAGGTGACTATAATAAAATAATTCTATAAATTCCGTGTCCTGTACTCAGTCCTTTCCCTTGTAAAGCCTGACTACTACACCTTGCAACTGCTGTCCAAGAAACATCTTGTGTGAGTAGAAGCCTAGGACACTTTACCTGCCGGAGCGTGATAACATGAAGCTACCCTGAAGATCGCAGACACGACACTGGACTCGAGCGCCAGAAGGGACCTGTGCAGATGGCGGGACCTGAGGCTGGCTCACGGTGGCTCCTTGAGGACAGATGAATTACCCAAGAAACATGGGGAGACACAGGCAAAGGTGAACTACCGCTGCCTGACGTCACACACAAAACTCGAAATAAATCAAGAATCCCAAAGTGAAAATCAAAACAGTTAAGCTCCTAAAAGAAAATACATGCGGCCAGGAATTTAGCTCAGCAGCCTAAGTGCCTGCCTGGCAAGCACGAGGTTATGAGTTTAATCCCTGGAACCAAAACTAAATAAATATACATGAAAGTGTGTAAGTACCCCCAGAGTTGGGAAGAATTTCTAAATCAGAACACATTTAAAAGTCTTAACCATGAATGAAAGTTTAGATGTTACAACTGAGCAGTTTGTTCATTGAAACCATTAGGAGGTTGAACAGAGCAGCCAAAAACAGGGAGAAAATATTTGTAACACACAGAGCTAACAAGTAATTAATATGTGGGATATCCTATAAGGAAGGCTTATAAATCAATTAGAAAAAGGCAATCCAATTGAACAATGGACAAAGGAAAAGAAGGTATTTTATGTAAAAGGCAAAATAAAAGGCACATAAGCATATGGACAGGTCTCGACCTCACTGACAATCTGGGAAACAGAAATGGAAGGGTAAGGAGGTGGCCACACTCTGGCCAGGGCACGGGGCAGGGGGCATCCTCAACCACGGTGATACGGCAGGAGCGGAAGTCAGTAACGGCAAATCTGCAGGTCATCTCGGCCTCAGCACAGCGAACTGCGCACATCCACCCCGACCCAGCAACTCCGTAGTTAGGAATCTTGCACCATCCAGGCTCCTGATGTGAGACATGCAGGAACCCAAGCTCCTACTCACTGGCATCGAAATTAGAGATGAACTCTGAAGTGCATGATTAAAGACCAGCCCACAGCCAGCATTAACTACTCACACAGCACAGAAATTCCTTTCAGGGACTTCACACTCATTAAATGCTAGAGTCACCAATGTCAGTTTTTTACATTTTGTAAACAGAGATTAACACACCTGTGGGTCGGTTTAGGATGAAGCCTCAACAGCTTTTTGTTCATACTGGCAAGAATATGCATTTTAATCACCGGAGAAGACTCTGTCAAGCATTTACACAGTGAAATCCTTGCAGAGGATTATTTCAGTGTAATCAGGATTGAATGGAAATAAAACTTTTATCCTCATTATCTTTGAATGAAGACACTTGAGTTTTAATAACTTTATCGGGAGACACAGGGAAGTGACAGTGAGTGAGCTCGGTGTCCCGTGGTCTCCTTAATAACCTGTTTTCAAGAGACGATAATCCGCCCGGCACCTAGCCTGCTCTCAAGGGTCATAATCAGTCTCAGAAAACTCACAGTAGAAATAAACAATGAGCCACTAAAACTGAGACAATGCGGGTATTAGCGGCTATGCAGAAGGCGGCCTCTCCTGGGTGAGTCACTTCTAAAATGATGAAAGCGTTAAGTCTTTGAAGCGTTTGCTATTCAAGCTGGAAAATATATAAAGGCAGGGAATCGTGTAGCAAGCAGGTTGACTGCAGAATTTTCCTTCGTTTTACACATACGCGTTCGACTTTATGCAAACATCGAGCTAAGAACGGCAAAGATGACTCTCTCTTCCTCCGTACTGATACTAACCTTTGCTTTGCTTTCCCAAGGTATTCTCCCGTCAGCATCCAAGTCCGTAAAGAGCCTGGAGGACGACATGGTGATCAATGCATTCAGGCTGGGGAAGGCCTTTCGGAAGGAAGACACCGCCGACAGATCCGCCATCCCTCCTCCTCTGGAGCAATATAAGAACGAGGACAGTGGCTTCATGAGCGATGAGGACAGCAAAACTTCAAAGGTAAGGGCGGTATGACTGGTCTCTTATTGCAGGGGAAATGGTTCATGCAAATCCTCCAAAAGGTAAAATTAGTGCTTGTGTTTATTTTATAAACAGGAATATATACGAACAGTCATCAAATGCATTAGGGTGACTGATGAAATTTCATATATACTGGGTGGGTCTCCCACCCTGAAGAATATTTCTTATCCAAAGGTGCTTTATTTGCAGTAAACTTTTCTCGAAGGTATTTCTAAAGAGTCAGAGGCAGTACAGAGCCTGTCTAAACTGAACGATACGGATGTTACACAACCGCACCAATTGTAGCTCCACTCCAAAGACGACAGCTGAAACACGGATTGACTTTCTCTTGCAGAATGCAGGCTCCAAACCTAGTTTCCTGAACCATGGTCTGCCACTGAATCTGGCCCTAAAGCCTTACCTTGCATTGAAAGGCTCGGTAGCTTTTCCGGCTGAGAACGGAGTGCAGAATATTGAATCAACACAAGAAAAGAGAGAGATTGGGGATGAAGAGAACTCAGCTAAATTTCCCATAGGAAGGAGAGATTTTGACAGTGAGTAATCTTTTAAAAACGCGATTCTTATATCTCAATACCTTGCAAGAATTCCGAGCTTCAGTGAGTTTGGATCTAATCTTGCCACAATGAACTACGACCATGGTTCAAGGCTGGTTGACATTAAGTGGCCCCTGTCAGAAATCTGGGCTAGAAAAGCACCTAGTTATGGTAACTGCGGTTACTCAGGAGTTACAACAGAGCTGTTTTTCCCTCTGTTTATTGTGGTGCTTATGATCCCTTAAATAACTGACCCTCTGTCCCCCAGTGCTCAGGTGCATGCTGGGCAGAGTCTACCGTCCTTGCTGGCAAGTCTGACACCTGCTGGGCCGCACCGTCTTCCTGGAAGAAAACAGAGTCCCTGCACTGCCAAGGGGGAGAAAAGCCCTTCGTGTCACTGTAATTTCTGTATTATTTTAAACATCTCTTTTAAAACAAAGCTGTGCTAAGATGGATGAACCCTCAATCCAAATGAGATGCTTCTTTTCCTGTGCATTAAACTTTGTGACAATTCCACATAATTATGACTCAGTGGTGTTTTTGAACAACAGATGACCCTCACATACACTTCATAGCAAAATAAAGTATCGCTGTTTACACCCTGATCTTTTACAAGTAGGTGGTTTTGGTGAACGGTTTCATAGGTGCATCGAGCTAGAGCACATGGAAGACAAAGTCACAGCATAAAAAACCGAGTTAACTTGGTCTGGCCAGGAATCAGCGCGGCGCTGGAGCACGGCCTGCCCCTCGCCGCCCCGGCCACTCTGCCGCCCGGCTTCTTCTGCAAATCTCTCGACACTTCAGGTAGCTTAGCATTTTTACACTGAGGTGGTTCACTTTCGGTGTCCCAGGGGCTATTCTGAGCACCCAAGTCCAGCTGCTTCCTCTTTGAGCTTTTATTTCCTGTCTGACTGTTGGATTTGCTTGATACTCTGTCATTTTTACTTCTGTCCAGATGGATATTTCCAGAACGTGTTCCAACTGTCGATCTTCCAGCAGACGAATCGACACCCTCTGTTACGCAAGATAAAAAGGGGAAAGAAAGGAATCATATTTATTATATTTATATGTAGTGTTGTTACTCAGGAAAACTTAAAACTTTAAATGAAAGAAAAAGGAATCAAAAAATGATCATATGATACATATATACACACACCAACTCCTCAAAATGAGGAGTCAATTTTATGCATTGCAAATATATACCAATAAAAAAGGCAAACTATTCAAAAATTTATGATTTATAATAAAATACTAACCAGTTAAATGATTAACACACAGTTACATTATCATATTAGTTTTCATTACCTCATTCCTACCAATGAATATTCATTTGAATATAGGATATCAATCATTATGTGTATATATATGTATATATATATATATATATATATATGCCATAAATTATTTCTTAAATCCTCTTAGTTAAATCAAACTGTTTCCTATTCCTATTTGTAGGTTTGTACTTAGATTTAAGTTCTTAAATAAACCCTGTTCTTTTAAAAAAAATAAGACTCTGTATTTAATAATAGTACTTCACAAAAATAACCTCGTTTTACTTAAGTTCAAATCAATAGGTGGACTAGAATTAAGGTCAGTTACCAGTAGGGCCCTTTTCCACGTGAAGAGCACACAGAGGCTTCAGCCCCGCGTTTATGTGGTTCTGTTTATCCTTGCTCATCATGCAGTCATCTTTGTAAGTACAGGAAAACTGGGATCTAATTAAGGTTTGCTTCATCTGATGACAGAAAGAAAAATATGTGATGTATACTTGATTTTTTTCATTTTTACACACTCTACAGTAATCAAAGTATCATAAAAGCTTTCTTACAAATCCCATTTTTCACTGAGAACTGTATTCCTTTTATGTTTTATAGTTCACGAACTCACTTCAATACTAGTTTTCTGTATATTTTTGATATATTTTGTAACAGTTATAAAACATGAATTTTAGACTCTTCAAAGGCTATCATTATTTACTTTTGTGTTGGGGCTGCGTTGGGAGTGAGTTTTATTATAAGTGAAATCATAACACATGTGATTTCCCAATCACAGGAAAATATAAGTTCTTTATTATAAGAAATACACAAAGCACAACTCTTTGGGGGAAAAAAGTGTAAGAATTCAAGAAACAGGTCAAAATAAACAGAAACAGGAATCTAGCAAAGAAATAAAAGCAGGAGAAAATAACAGTATTGGGAAGACATTATCTTTTGGTTAAGACTTGAATATTTAGACAACAAGAAAGATGATTCAACCCTGTCACTTTAGGAAGATTCTGTCCAGTGTTTTAACAGTCAAAACATCAAAATGCACCCTCATATTTATCTTTCTGCATAAAGTAGGAAACTTCATGTTCTTAAACAGAAGAAAACCAGAAAGATGAAGTTAAAAATTTTAAGAACTAAGGATTTCCAGACATGAGGGCACATGCCTGTAATCCCAGCTCTTAGGAGGCTGAGGCAGGAGCACTGTCACAACTTTGAGGCCATCCTGGCCTGCAGAGTGAGTTCAAGGCCAGCCTGAACTACATGGCAAGACATTAACAACAACAACAACAACAAAAAGACAGAAGAATTAAATTTTTTAAAAAAAGCACAGCAAAAGGATAGTTTTAGAAATCTATTGAGCAAACATAACCACTGAGTGCTTTATAAGTGGCAGGGCTTCCAGAATAAAGTAGCCTATACAGATAATGCAGATCTCAACAATTACACTGGTCTGTAGCTATTCAGTTATTGTGGGGAGATTTCTCCAAATAATTAGAAACCACCTCAGATCCTCTAACACTTCCAAGTTAAAGACACTATGCTGAGTATTACTTGGAGTATTTATTGATAACAAAACAAATGATTTTGGTACATAATAACCCTACTTATTTTATTCAGTAATTACATACTGGGTTACATAACCGAAGAGAGCAGCGCATTAAAACACCCACTCAGGTGTCCACAAAGAAAACGGTATTGCGCCCCAGTTGTGGTTCACGACGAAGCGAACAGCATCTCGTGCAGCCGTGACTTGAAAGCAAATTTCGTTAGCGTGACCAATTTTCTACCTCACTGCTGGGGCCTGAGAGGTGACCAGTTCTGTCCCAGCTGCCTCAGTGAAGCATTACACCACTGGAGTTCGCTGTTTGCTCCCATTGAAACACAAAACTGCACGAAAGCAGAAAAGTGTACAAGATCAAAAAACTGGTTTTTGGCATAGGCAGCTACTTCAAAGGTAACAAGGGGCGTCACGGTAGCCACTGTTGATTTCCTATTGTCTTGTTTTGAAGTCCTGTGTCAGCGTTGGCCGCTTTGTTTTGATTGACTCTGTTTTGTTTTGCTTGTTCCCTTCAAAATACAATTTTAAAAAAATAAAATATATTTTTTTAAAAAACTAGTTTTTGAAAAAAGTGGACTGGAGCAGGCCATCGCTAAGCAACGTGTAATTCCACAGCCCCGGAACCCCTGCGAGTGGCTCCCACAGTCCCCCGAGGCTTCCCGGGATAGAACTGAGAGCTTTAGGTAGCTCTTCCTGGACTTGATCCTACAAACACAGAGTTAGAGCAATTTATAAATCTATTAAGAGAAACCTCATTCACAAAATGAACTACACACTGCACTGTGCCACTGATCCAGGGTCTTATTCGTGAACCTTTATTTCCATCGCTGGCACCGCCCTTCCCTGTATTTCTTTCACTTCGGCAGCAACGGTTCACAGAAAATTATAAACTTATTGCTTTTAAAGAATCACAAGGGGTATGGTAAGTCCATGCAGACAGACGGATGCTAACTTAACTCACGTCCAGTTTGAGTAACTTCTTTTGAAAGCTTTGTTAATTTTTTCATTGATTTTAATGGAGTCTAAGTAAAAAAACTTTTGTTTTCCGTATACATGGTCACGAAGGAAGCAGCCCAGTTCTCCTTAGGACTTCATCTCTTCTCTTCAGGCCTCCTAGCGAGAAATTCTACAGCCCGAAATGACCACAGGACAGCTTGAGAAAAGTAGTTACAAGGCGATGGATTCCTAATGGTTGAGACGTGCAAGAAAAATTTACCCACTTTGCTTATCATGAAAAAATATTATTTATGAACATCAAAATGAGAAAGACAATCACAATCCATTGGCTCTTGCAGTAGTTATATACAAAATAATTGGGGGAGTTACAGTATTTTTTATGAAAGATTATATATGGGTTTTCTTTCCTCTGCCCTGTACAGAAATTTCTTTTTCTAATCAATATTATCTTTTGAGTTCCAACTATGTATACATAAGAGATAACCAGAGTAGGTCTTATAGTTACAAAGACATTCTATTTAGTAAACTTGCTGTTGACACACAGCTGGAAGGAATAACAAATAAACTGTGTAACAAACCAAGGTTAAAAAGATTTTAGAGGCTGGAACCATAAGTAGAAAATGAGAAGATGGAAATATATGGGGAGAAACAAAGATACTGGTTCAGACGTATCCATTACGGATGTACGGGATGAGGAGAACCTGATTTACAAACACATCTGAAAAGACCCAGAGCTGGTGGCTGACTATGGCTTGACAGAGGCCACCAGGGCGATGACCTGCTGACCAGGCGGAATGGAAACAGAAGAGGTCACGCAGGGAAAAGAACCCGTAGCATACAAAGATGCAGCCTCTAACATGGGCCTCAGGACTTCTTGTCCAGATAATCTCAGATAAACCACTTTGTGCCGCACACAAACGGAACAACATTTACCTTGAAAAGTCGTCAGAACTACAACAAGTGAGAAAATAAGGGCAGGCTCTGTAAATGCTAGAGATCTAAAGTAGATACTGGATAGTTACCAGAATAACAAATATGAAATCAGTCTTCTTATAAAATAAGATCTGTTGAATTAGATCCAGAACCAGACCCAGGCCAACTCTAAAAGGATTCTAAGACTGCAGCTCAAAAAGTGAACTTACAATCAGCTTCTTCATTTTAATTTTTTTTAAATGCGAGCTACATTAACTTGTATTTACAACATAAAAGGGATTGCTTTTCCTTTGTTCATAAAAGTTGAATTTTTCTGCACAAGATTTGTGGCTACACAGAACTGAGACTACTTCCTGTTGCAAATCTTCCAAATCTCTCTGTGTATTTATTTGATTTGGAATCACAAATAAGCAAAACAATTCCCTCCTGAAAGTGCTTTTGAAGTACTAAACAACGAAGAATAATGTCCAGATTCATACATGGCTGTTAAAATCATTTTATGTTCAAGTCACATGAGAAAAACAGATTGAAAGTTTTCCTTTGTAGAGTGATTTTCCCCCCTTTGGAAAGATTTCCATCGCCAGCAAAATTGCAATGAACTTCAAACTTGCCAAGCATTAGAAAAGTCTTTTTGCCACAAGCTCTTTTTTAAAATTGAAATTATTAGTAGGTTCCCAGTTTGAGGAAAACAGTACTTCACATAGGAAAGCCTGACTCCAGTTAAATTAAGATGAATGAGTCAAACCACTGAAGAGTCACAGGCTCTTCGAGTGAGCCGCGTTAGTAAGAAAACGAAAACTCCAAGGCTCTGCCACCCCAATATGTTCACGGCCTTGGAAAACTAAGAAGTCATAACTAAAAATAAATGTCTTACATGTATCTTTTTATTCTTGCATCATCACATTTTGAAAAGCACAGACACTTGGCACCTTGAATGGTGTGTGACTGTACGAATGAGGAATAACCTATTACCTTCCCAGTGAAATGCCACCACTTACTTTGCTAAATGACAGAGAAGTAACTTTTGACCTAAACAGTGGCACCATCTTTGCGGGACCCTCAGGGCCACGCCCTTCTTCAATCTCTGGAGGTCCTGGGAACCTTGGAGGTGGCTGCCTGCATAGGAACTGCTGCTGTCACCTGCTTGCGCCCGCCTGCCTGCCGCCTGGGAAATGCTTTGTAGCTGAGCAAGCACTGACTGGGGTGAGGAGGAGCAACGTCCATGACACACACTGGACATTTAGAGGGTACTTAACACATCCAAACCCCAGCACTTCCGCCAAAATGGGTTCTGTACGACTTCAGCCCCATTCCGTTTCGATTCCAGGAAAAGTTCTTGCTCAGTGGCACCTCAAGGAGACCTTTCCTTATCCTACTTAAAATCAAACCCGAAGAATACACTCCCTCCACTCTCCCGGCTGTATTTTCTTCTGTAACACTGGTCACCTTCCAACATCCCATATAATCCACTTGTCACTACTGTCGGTTTCTCTCAAATAAAACAAACTCCACCAACAGTAAAATCCTTAGCGTCCGACAGCTGGCAGCTGGTGCTGACCTCCCCTGCCCGCAGGCTGAGGAACCCGGGAGGCACAGGCCTGCTGGCTGGGAGAACCCACCCTTCCCCACCCCTACTGGGGGTTCCCAGAACGGGCTGGGGGCGCCCTGGGCTGCTGCCTCGAGCTCACAGAGGCCAGGGTTCCACGTGCCTCCTGACAGCAGGTCCCTTTGTCCCTTTAAGCATGAAAGGAAGCCAGGGCGGGAGGGGCACGGGAGCAGGCCCGGGCGGGCTAGGGCAGCCACATATGTGCAGCGGTCTTTAAAACGTGACTACAGTAAAAGACTTCTTGCTCCTAATCGCCCTCAAATATTCCCGCTCCCCACCGTGCTGAACATGCGTATTGTTCTTGCCGCTGCTTCCGGGGACGCCTCCATGCCGAGTACCTCCACAGCGGCGCCAAGAAGTGCGGAGGGTGCTGCGCCACGGGCCGCCCCAGAAAGGCAGCCGCGCAAAGGCACCACGGTGTCCTGGCCTCTTACTCAGCAAACTGGCCCCGTGCGACTTCCGGCTCTTCTCCAAGTCCAAACGGCCCCCAGAGCTCAGGGTTCTGACCCGGAAGGGAACTCCCGGCGGCGCTGCAGGCGGACAGTGGCCAGGACAGGGGGTGGGTGCGTCCGACGCCGGGGCGGGTGGGGCACGGTTAGTGACCCTGCGTCCTGACCGGTGCCGCTTATCTGATCACTCGGGGCACTTTGCGATCACACCGCGTGCGTGCGCTGTGGCAGTTCTGCGGCACAGACGCGTGGGAGCCTCGTCGCTGAGAGCAGGGTCTGGGGTCTGTTTCCTCACCGCAGTGCCTCACGCAGAGCTGGTACACAGGGTGCACCCAATACGCGCTGGTGAGCGAGTTGATGACAGTCCTAAAGGCTTTGTGTAGGCGGCAGCTACGAGGGCGTGGAGAGCGAGGCACACGGCAGACCCCTCTCTAGCAGAGAAGTCCGCACCCGCCGCACGCCTTGGCGCAGGGTCACCTCTGCAGCTTGCCCTTCCTCGGGCACTGTGTCCCCCAGCATTGCCAGATCTCTGCCACCTCTGGCTTCAGGGTCCAGGGGCTCCGTCTGCCTTTCTGGCGCACAAGGTGCTCCCTGACACCCCGGCTTCACTGGCCCCCGGGGAAAGCATGGGAAGAACTGAGCCCGGCGGGCGTGTGCACAAGGCAGGCGGCGGGTCCCACTTCTCCAATGGCCAGGACATGGGGCACCTCGGCCACCACACCGAGGCTGCCTGCCTCCCACACGGTGACCCGACATAACTGCATTTAGGTCTTCTTAAGTTGCCAGCCTCTCAAGACACCCAGAATCTCTTTCTCTCTCCTTTGGTGTGAGTTCCTTCATCTCAGACAACAGCAATCCTCCGCTCACATCCAAACTAGCAAATACCAGGGAAGCCAGGAAGCTAAGAGCCAGTGACGGACGGTCCATCTCAGAGGGCCTTCATCTCCCAGGGTGCAGTGCATCTAAACTTTGCTTACAGTTGCTCTTCTGTGAGCCCTAACCTCACCTGCCGTCTACTGCTTCGCTGTGACAGCAGACGCTATGTCCCATCATGCCCTGCGCTCTGCTAGCTGGGGCAGGAGCCTCCAAGGCCCCGAGTGCCCCCCTGCTCCCACTCCCTCCTCACTTGACAGCTCTGCACGCCGCCTGCCCCCGGAGTCTGTGGCACACTGCTGGGGCTCCACGCGGGCTTCTCCCTGTCAGCGCCGGGACTCGTACTCCCTCGCCTCAGGTCGCCTTCCCACTGGGGTGCGCCATCTCGGGGGGAATTGGTCCCAGAGTTCCTTTCCCACCTTTCAGGCACATGACCTTCCAGCTGCCACTGCTGTTTCTTCGATGACAAAGGGGCTGGGGCGCACACGTCATGGACAGAGGTTTTGGAAACAGCTCACCCGGCAGTGCCACCACTGGGTGCAAGGACCACAGGATGCTGCAAGGTCACACTGTCCCCTACTCTTGGACATCTTTCTTTCCTTGGCCATCATTTCTGAGAGTTCACGGTTATCTGACTGCGTTATCTGCTGCTGGCTCTTGGTGATGACTTCTGTTAGTTTTCATTATTTTGTATTCATTTTGAGTATCAAGAGAGGGAAATGTTGAATGTAACAGTGTGTGTGTGTGTGTGTACCAGGAATCGAACTCAGGACCTTGTACTTGCCAGGCAGACGCTTGTGCCACTGAGCTATATTCCTGGCCTGCTGAGCCTCACTGAAACCATCATTTTACATGTGGCCATCCTGGGAGGTTTCTAAGCACCCTGGTTAAGTCTGGATTCCTCCCCAGGAAAATTCTCACACCCTGAGCACAGGGCAGCCTGGCGGCTCAGGGAGGTGGCAAATCACAGCTGGCCGAGCTCCCGCGTCTATGCCATCCCAGTTGCTGCCCCGTGCAGGCCCGGTGCTTCCCTGGCCAGCTTGGTGAGGTTCTTCCATTCTTTAACAGTTCCAATCAAAGGTAGGAAGGTTCAGTAAGAACTGTAACACATAAACATATTTCCCAATAAACTGCAGTAGGAAATAAAAGCTGAGGGCCTAAAATCAGTGTTTAATGAGTAGTTACCAAGGTGGTTTCACAGGATTCTGTGAATGGTGGGCACCTATTTCAGTCTATGAATGAGGAAACTAAAACCTAAATCCCATGCAATATTGACATGGGGATTTTATAATCAAATACATCAAAGTTCTAAACTCACTAATACTTTCTATTTCTGAACTGCTCTCTCCAAGATGAGTTTCAAGTATATATATTCTCTCAGTGATTTTATTTATATATGTAACAATTTATGTAACAATGTATAAATATATATTTAATTAAATGTTGACTAACTGAATGAATTAAAACCAGGTTCTTTTTGAAAACTAAGACCTTGAGGATTTTAAATGCCTGAAGGAACACATTACTAACAATTCCTAGGCACAAACATTTCACATGAGGCAACTATGTGAGCTTTCCATCTCTGAAATCAACTCAGGGAAGATTTGCTTTGGCTCACGGTTACAGAGGCTCCAGTCCATGGTGTGCTGGCTCCATCGCTTTTAGCCCTGTGACGAGGCAGAACATCATGGTGGAAGCGGTGGCAGGGGACAGCTGCTCATCTGGGTGGCCAGGAAGCAGTGAGAGGCCTGAGCCAGCAGACTTCCTCCTCCTGCTTCTGCTCCCCTGGGGTCCTCAGCCTATCGGCTTGTGCTGCCCACATACGGGGAAGGCCTCCCAGCTCCATTTGCTAACCCACATGCCAATCATCTCTGGAAACTCTCACAGATACCCATGGAAGTGCCCTTTCCCAATTTCCTATGTGTTTCTCAATCTCATCAAGCTGACAATCCAAGATTTAAAACTCGAAATTTCACTTCAAACTAACGAAAATATAAGGTGCCACCCTAGTAAAAACAACGTAAAATGTTCTCCCTATCTCAGTGTACAACTGATTATATTCCACTACTATGTCTTCAGACAGGAGCAGACTTAAATGATACTGTACTACAGTTTGGATGTGATGTGTCCTCCAAAAGGCCACGCACGTGCTGAAGGTCTGGTCCCCAGCGTGGAACCGTTGGCAGGTGGTGGAAACCACTTCACTCCACACCCAGGAGATGCGTGGTTCTGTTCTGTCCCGCACTCAGGGCTGTGGAAATCCAGCACCACCACCCTAGCCCCAAAAGTAGACTGTAACCTCAGAACAGGCCTTTCCTCTTTGTAACCTGACTGACTCGGGTGTCTGTTAGTGATGGAAAGCTAATGTCTCCTAGTTCCACTTAAAATATCAGAAATGTAAGCAAGAGGCCAATAATTCCCCCCTTGATTCATTCAACAAATATTCAGTATTTATAAAAGCAACTGCTTATTTTCTTTCTTTTCAGTCTAGTAGATTAAACAGCCAAAAAACAGAGCAGTCAGGATTGTATGAAGGAAAGTGTCTGCATGTCAACAGTCATTACCCGCTTTCCGTGTCACTCTTCTTGTGCTATATGCAGTGTACACTCATACCATCCAGCTTGGCTTTCCACACTTATTTCTTCTAAATAGAAATGTTTATCATTTTCATGACAGTACATTAAACTGTACCTTGACTTTCTTCTCTTGCACAGGTTTACTGATGCGTTCTCTCAGGGGTTTCACTGATGAGTTATCCACTTGCATGGGAGATCTATGTTAAAACAAAAAACGTGTTGCTAAGGTTTGAATGTGACTATGAAGTGGGACCCCCAGCAGGCGATTCGCTGACAGGCGCTCTGCCTCCAGATGGGCTCAGTGTCCAGGAAAGCGCTTGGGGGAGTTTGCGTGGTGCTCTCTGCCCTTCTGCATCATCAGAGGAACAGACTGCCATCCACGAGGGCCAAGTCTCACCTAGGAATGACAGTGGGTCTGAAGGCACCGTGACTGTCCACCTCTAGAACTGGGAGGGATAAACTGTGTGTGCTGGCATCGTGAGGTCTGTCAAGAAATAAGGTGTCTACATAATTAAAATTCAAAATAGGGGACTTCAGAAGAGAAAAATAAAACCCCGAAGTCTGGGTAGGCACAATGCAAGAGATTCCTGGAGTCTGATCGCATCAGCCTATTTTCGCCACTAAATCAATCTCTTTCTTGTTATAGGCTTGAGACCAGTTCTCTGCGTGGTAGCTTCGGAAGAAAATAGCACCAACAGTAGGCCAGTTTTATGAAAACTCGCTAGGATGCACTACATACCACTTAAAACGGTTCTTCTAAAATTGTTCATGATCCTATTGCTTCTCGGCCTTCTGGCTAAGATCAAGTGTAAAACTGCTCACGTTCCTAAAAGGAGTGTTTTTTGAAAAATAGCACCGCCCTACTAAATGACTGATCTAACTGTTGTTAAAACTGGAGAGTACCTGTGGCGGGCTGAAATGTGTATGCCCCCTAAAATAGCAGCATTGAAGTCTTAGCCCTCAACCGCTTGTGGAGGCAGGGCTTTTAGGAGGTGATCCACTGGCCTTAATGAGGTCATCGTGGCAGGGTGCTACGATGATGAGAGTGACCTCACGGGGGAAGCTGGAGCTCTGGCTCTCTGCGCGTGCGTCAAAGAAAGGCCAGGTGAGCACATGGCACAAAGACATCACCACACCCAAAGTGAGAGACCTCACCAGCACCCATCTCTCCTGGCACCCTGACCTCACGCTTCCTGCCTGAATGGAAGCTGAGTCTCCACTCCTGGTACTTCCTATTAGAGCAGCTACAATGATGTCAGTATCTTACATACAATACCAGCATTAATTTAGCAAATATTTTTTCTCATGATGGGAAGATGTCAATTCCAAGGTAAGTGAGGTATGTGTGATAATTTAAGTGAAAGCACTTAGCAAAGTTCTTGATCCACTGCAAATAAATATTTTCTTACAGCAAAAAGCAAAGAATAAAAACAACCACTAAAACCAGAAACATGCAAATATTACTTTTTTTCAATCTGTAACGTCTTTGTGTTTAAATGTCTAATCTCCCTCTAACTAACTTTTGCTTACTTCATATTTTGCAACTGTTTCCAAATTTTCTATGATAAGCATGCACTTCTTTTATAATCAATGACTATTTTCCCCAATTTTTTCCGGTGTTAACAGCGGGACATATATCACATCCACATTACTGACCTAAAAAGCGTGAGGATAGACACTCCGTCACGATGGATTATGTTCCCGTCACTGTATAAAAGCTCTGCTTTGTTTCTGGTCGGTGCACTGGCTGCTTCTTCATCCAGAAGAACCAGCAAGGATTTCACAGTGTCTCTGCCACAGTAGGCAGTGCCGTGGTTTATGGCATGAGATTTTGGCTAGAACAAAAAGTACCAATCAAACATAAATATTGTATACTGAAAACATACGCCAAAGAAAGAAAAGAAGAAAAACTAACTTTAAACGTAACGACCACCCCAAGCTGCGTAATCAGCCACACTTTTCTGTTCCCTGTGCCCCTCTTCTCTCTGCTGTGTTGTTAAACACTTCTGTAAGCTACAGATGAGCAACCTTACCAATTTCCAGATGTGTGAAAATGGTAACATCGAAGGAAGACCCTATTTCCTGGTCAAAATAACATCAGGTTTTCAGTCAGGAAAATCTTGGCGCTATCTCTGACTCTAAAGGAGGATGAGGTTCTGGCAATCTGAACACTAATTGCACAGATCGTTGTGAAGGCCTCAACAGATGTGAAAATGAAAAGCTGGCTGACATTCACTCATTCATTCCATAATCATTGATTGGTAAGTGTGTCCCAAGCATTGTCTGATTGACAGCTACAAAAGTTAAAAAAAAAAAAAAAACCTGTCCTGCGGGAACTTGTGGTCTCCTGGATAACTGAACAGCTCTAATAGCACCTTCAAGGATGCTGAGGGACAATTCTAATCAGGAGGGATGCATACAAGCCAGTGAACAAAGTACTGTGGGGGACACAGAGGCAGGACACAGCACCTTCAGAAGCTGGGGGCACAGCAAGGCCGGGAATTCGATAAAAGGTGGGGTTAGTAAGATGTACTGGAAAAGCTGTGTGCCATGCAAAAAAGTAAGTCAGTCGATGACAAAGGCGAGATCACTTCCTTTCATAGCAAGCAGAGACAATGACTCAATTTGGACTTTAGAGAAATCACCAATAGAAAATGTAAAATAAGGTGTATTTCAAGGGCCAGGGATGTCAAAAAAATGAGACAGACTAGTGCTGTTAATGACCTGAGATTGTGACAGTACTTGATTTTTATCTATAATAATAATCTGGCTATTTGAGCCAGTGGAAATGTTAACACACATGAAGTAATGGGGTACCACCCCAGAATTTCCCCCATGTCGGGATTTCAAAGAGAATCTAAAAACATATACAGCTACAGAAGAGCTAAGAACAGTCTATAAGAGGTGTGGGATGGGTTCCGCTGTGAGGAACTCAGGCTGGCACCTGCCCAGCACTACATTGGGACCTGGAGCCACAGCAGATTCCCTCCAACGCTGACTTCCGTGTTCTTCCACGCTGACACGGAACTTCCTGCTTTTCGTGCGCAAGCGCCAGGACTCCTCCAATCAGCTGTCAATACGTCATTCCACCCCGCCCCTTCAAACTCCACCCCCTGTCAAACCACGGAAAAGCCTGAGCTCCTGTCTGCCTCAGAGGGACCTTGCATTCTGCTGCAGCCCTCCCGCGCCCACAATGAAGGCATTTTTTTCTCTTCTTCCTCTTTGTGCTCTTGCTTCTCTACCGTGCCAAGGAAAAACCTAACAGCGTGAGTGAGTGAATGAATAAATAACAGCTCTTAAGCAAACATCTCTGTCCTTACACTGGCTGCCACAGTGACACCCAGCCTGGTAAGCGCCTTCCCTTAGCTGAGGAGGCGGCCCACGGCGCGCGCTCCTGAACTCTGCCCCGAAGCCAACACGTGGGGCTGGACTTTGCCGAGGACACTGCATGCTATAGTCTATTACATTTGCCTGTGGAAGAGGATCCAGAAGGGGGCGAATGCTCCCGGGATCTACACTGTAAAGATGGGCATGGGTGCAGGGAGTGCGGCCTTGCAGGATGCATAAAAGCAAAGGAAACTGCTGAAAGGAAACACTTTCTAACCGGACTGTGGCCGTTCTGTCCAGAGCTGAGCACTGGGCTAGGAAACTCAGCTCCTGCCTCCGAACAAACGGGAACATAACTGCTCTACAAGAGTAATTGCTGAAAATTACCGCCAAATACCTTAATGCCCATCAAGAATTACAAGCTTTTGGTGCTAGAAAGGATAAGGAGATTATCCAATGCCTTACTTTAATGAATGCCAACAGTTTGGCCCAAAGATGTTATGATTTATCCAAGCAGAACATAATCCTATTGAGAAAATTAAATTTCGACATCATCTTTGAACACAGGAAACAGATTATCTGACTGAAGTGGCCACAGCAAGCCATGGACATGAGGAACAGGAGAGATAATGTTTTGTATAGAAGACAACAAGAAAGAAAAAGCTCATTACCCGTGCTGGACTTGTGTCAGTGGGGCCAAGGGCTCCGCCCTCTTGCTCAGAAGTGACAATATTTTTAATCCTCAAATCCAAATCCTGAGCAACTTCCTCTACCGCTTGACAGAAGGAAGCCTTACTGCTCTGGCCTTTAATCAGCCGCATCTTTATTACCGACAGTATCCGACCCCCTGCAACGCTGCAAATAGAAATAAGATGCCTTTATAATAGCATTGCAAATGACAGTCAGTTTACAGGCTTGGAAAAATAATTTCCAGCACTAATCAACACCTTTCAAACAATATAGCTTTTGATCTTATAAATCAGACAGTGAAGCATTTAAGAAAAAGATGAGGACCACAGGGTACCAAATGTTTAAAGCTTTTCTAATAGCAAGTAATTTTGACAAGTTAGTCCATACTTTATTTCAAAGCAGAAGGGGAAAGATTCAGTTATCTATGAACAATATACATTAGAACCAGTCCAGTCATTTACATGCATAAAATATGTTCCTTTGGATACTTCTGAGACAATAAAAGCATCTACCTCCCATGGCATCTTAAAGCCAATTCAACAAGTTGTTGGTAGAGTTGTAGGAACCCTGAATCACAGGGAGAGGAACTTCTCACGGGACGGTAACCCACTAACTGGGCTGATCCTGGGTTCCCTAATCATCAGCTCGTACCCGGCTTTGTTCAAACACCAACTCTCCTGAATCAGCATCTCTATCAAGGGCAACTGGAGCATTGTGTTGGTCTAGAAGTATCACAGGTGAGTTCCTTAAGGCAAGGTGGGGAGAAGCCCACGCAACAGTTAGCACTTTGAGAAAAGGAACCACATTCCACAATCTTCCTACACCAGTTTACACTTGACACACACACAAAAGGTGACAGACGATACATGTATCTGCTGTGTAAAGGAACACTAGTCAACATGAAGCTTTTCACAGTAAAACAAAAGATATACAGTTTACTGACAGTGTTATTGTTTCAATGCTGTAGTACAGACACTGTAATAGTCTGGAGGCTCTGGGGAAACACCTCGTTGGGGTGGGAGAATTCTGTCAGACCCTTGGGATCTCCTTTCCCTGGAGGGGAACAAACACAAGCCGGGGTGGCAGGTGGGAAGCTGGGAGGCCGGTGAGCAGGGCCAGCAGGGTTTCCTGAGGTTGGCACCCCATGCCCTCATCAGGAGAAGAATCCCTAGTAGTGGCAAGGTCGCAGAGCCCGACTGGGCCTTCCCGAGCCTGGGGAGGCGCCTGCTGCGGGTTTCGCCAGGCTCGGTCTGTCTCCTCACGCTCCTACAGCTGTTTTTCTACAACTCCCCCTGCCTGGTGGTAACACGAACAGAATCACTTTTTGTTTGCCATCCGCGCACTCAGCAATGCTGTTGTACTCTGCGGCCAATTTGAATAACTGGCTTTTAGATTCTTGGAGTATTCTCTATGGATAAGCATTATGATCAAATAAGTTACTTCTTTCCTTTGAGTTGTTTTATCTGTTTCTTTTCTTGCCTTACTAATCTGAATTGGCCATCAAATACTGTTCTGAAAAAAACAAATGACGGCAGAAACCTAATCTTATGCCAAATGCTAAAGCACTTTCATGTCTATGCTAGGCTTTCATGGAAACCCCTTCTACCAAGCCAAAGCCCTCACTCTGCTCCTCTCTACACAGGGCCCAGCTCTCTGAGTTGGTTATGTGTTCCTGTTAGACCTCACCTTGGGCCATCCCTGGGTTTTGGCCCCTCAGACGTTAGTGGCATCTATTAAGTTACCCAGCATTATTAGTTTTAGGGGTTTTAGCGGGGATATAGGGTCTTACTATGTAGCCCAGGCTGGCCTCAAACTCACAGCAACCCTCCTGCCTCAGCCTCGCAAGTGCTGGGGTTATAGGTGGGCACCACCACACCTGACTATTCTAGAGAAACATTAAAAGGAGACTGCAGATAAGAAAGGTGCACGGGCAGCTCCCGCCTCCTAACTGCGTGGTATTAGAGCTGGGGCAAGAGAAAAAGGGAGCAGCTGGTGAATCCCAGAGCTCGTGCAAAGCAGACGCCTGATGGAGGGCACAGTGCACTGATCGAGACAACTGACCAGAGACACCTTCCTGTGACATCCAGTGAGGGGCTCTGTGCACATTTAGGGACTTGACAACTATTTGTTGAAATAAACTGTGTCTTTAAAAAGTGAATGAGATTGAAGGTATTACATAAAGCATTTCAAAAATGATTCCGAAGTGTTTTAAACACAAAAAACGTTAACAGCAGGCCAGGCACTGTGATGCACGCCTGTAATTCCAGCATTCGGGAGGCTGAGGCAGGAGGATCATGGAGAGGCCACGATCCAGCGCCAGCTACATAGCGAGAAACCATATCAAAAAAAACAAAGTTACTATCAGATCGGACTAGAACATTTCAACCAGGTTCCGAGTTCTGTAAGTGTACACTTAGCCGAACAATATAAAGCACTTTGCACTGAAAGGTTGTATCAGAAACTGGAGATGCAGCATTTTAAACTTCTGACCAAGGGAACTAATCCGCGCACCGGGAAGGAGCTAAGATGCGTTTCAAAGCCGAATGTGTGCGCTGGCTGGCGGCACCTCCTGGCAGAGCGTGGAAATGCAGCCAGCCGTGCAGAGGGCCCCGGAGGCCGCCCAGCGGGAGGTGGGGCAGCGGCCCTTTCCTCCGTGTTTTAGGTGGAGACACAGCATGCGTGGGGGCGAAGGTCGGGCAGGAGTTGGACTGCACGCATCGCCGTTCCGCACTGGGGTCCCGGGCTGCAGTCTGCACCGCTCGGAGCCACCGACGGTTCTCAGTCATGTGGTAAAAGGCGAAGGACATGACAGGCTCCAGGAACCGAGGTGGAGAGATCATAGCGCTCAGCGGGGCCAGGGAAAGCAGAAGGGAAGAGGGGGTCTGCTCCGGATTTCCGCCGGGCCGGCTTAAGGAAGAGAAGGTCCCCGCTGCACGAAGCCACGCATCCGCTGGCCCGAAGTTCGACCTACTGAGCTACTGAGCAGAGGAACCTCGAGGGGCTGGGGATGCGCCTCAGCAGCGCAGGAAGAGTCTGCATAGACGGTGGGAACAAGGCCTCGGAAGCCACAGGAAAAACAGCTGCACAAGACAGTGACCCATGTGACCAAGGGCTGAGGGAGGGCAGCGTGAGTGAGTGTGAGCCGAACACACCCAGGGAAGTACACGCCGGGCATCCGGCCTGCACCAGATGCTGGGCTGGGGCGGGGGCTCCCTGAGGAACAGCAAGAAGCCCTTGCCGTTCCTGGCCCAGGGAAGAACACACATTAAACAAACCGGGAGGCGGGAAAAGGTCGTATGTCTTTATTCCTTCAAGCATATAAACACACGCCTGTAATCCCAGCACTCAGGAGGCTGAGGCAGGAAAATCTCTGTGAGTCTGGGGTCAGCCTGGGTTACAAAGTGAGTTCAAGGCCAGCCCGCACCACATAGCGAGACCCTGTCTCAATAACAAAAAGCAAAAGCAAAAAGACAGAGTTTAAGCTATAAAAGGAAGAAGGAACTGGAGGGGAAAAACCTTTTTTATTCCCCTTGTAATCCCAAGTGGACAGAGGATGGAATTATTAGATACAATGATAACCCATGTTGCGATGGCCCAGGAGGTCATCCACTCCCCTCTCCCCAGAGCTGGCTGACTTTTCAAGTTCATCTTTCACAGTTTAACTCAGCAAAGACGCCCATCCAGAAAAGCAGACCTGAAGCCTCACCCCAGGCTTCCGGGGCCACCGCCATGGCTGTCCTTGCATAAGTAGGGTATGTTTTAGTTTTGAATCATTTTACCTTTTTAATGAATAAAATGAAAACACACCTACAGCGAAAAGTCCAAACCACCCTAAGAAAGAACATTAGGATCACCCACGTCGACTGCAGCACCGAGCAGCTAACACCCGCTTCTCCGGGGTCGTCCAGGAGGATGGGACGACTAAGTTCTCATTAGCGCCAGGCCAGATGCGTGGACTGAGTGGCTTCTTTGTGAAGAAGTCTTCCTTCACTGCTTCCCAAACAAATGCACTTCTTTCTACCCTTTCCATCATTTTTCCAACCATAAATCCTTCCAGAATTGTAAGAAATTACATCCCATGGGGTATATGCATTTATCTTGGCTCCTGCCCAAAATCTAATGTAAAAAACAAGATAGCAAAAACAGGATTCTAACTTTTTATCCATTTGTTGGTTGATGGGCATTTGGGCTACTTCCTAGATCTGGCTATTACGAACTGTGCCACTATAAACATGGGTGCACACAGATCTTAATTTAATTCTCTTAGGAACATACCCAGGAGGGGAATAGGAATGGAATCTCCAATCCTAGTTTTTTGAGGAACCTCCATACTGACTTCCACAGTGGCTGCACGAGTCTACATGTCTACCAGCAGCAGAAAAGTGTTCTTTTCCCCACAGCCCCACTGGCATTTGTGGATTTTTTAAAATACCATAGAGTACTACACTGCCATACAGGACACCTGAGACATTTACTGCTAAATGGAAGCACCTTGAGACTGTTCTCTTAAGTGAAATAAATCAGACACGTGTAAATATCACACTCTCTCTGGTGTGAGAAACCTAAAGTGTAAATAAAGACTAAATTGTAAAACAGATACTGTGAAATAGGAAATAATTGTTCAAAGGAAGAGGGGGATGGGGGGTTAGAAGGGAAAAGAACAAAATGAGGAAAGAAAAAGGGTACAATGGAAACAAGGCTTGGTAAATACGGGGGGAAGAGGGGTTGAAGAGAGGGGAGGGGAATTAGGAGAAAAAGAGGAATAAAGACAAAGAGTGGCAGAGGCAACAGTGCCCGACGAGAGCAGAGACATTTTCCCCAAGTATGAGAAGACAGAGAGGCAGCAGCCAAGAGTGGAAGCTAAGAGGTGACTGAGCCCATGAATCTGTCCAGAGGGAGGGATGCAAGTGAGGGGACCCCGAAGCTGAGGACGGCACTGAGGGCCACAGCACCAGGACAGCAGCTGGGTCTGTGAGAGGGCAGGCATGTCCCCGGCATCTCTCCTCTGACGCCTGCCGGGTTACCATGGAGATCAAGCCAGGTGGTCCAGCCCTGGGGCAGCAGAGCGACAGCAGACCACTGAGTAAACCTGGACAGACAGAACCGTGACAGTCACTGCCACTGCCCCATCTGCATCTCCAGAGCACGGCCAGCAAGGCCGACAGCTTTCCAAGAGTAAAGGATGCCTCTGAGAACTTTCAGGGGAAGCCCCAAAGAAAAGACCTACAGTTAGTGACTTGGGAGAGGAAGTCCCCAACTGGCCATCGTGCTGTAACGAAGGCCACTGTACAAAGCAGCCGATCAGCTTTCCAGAGCCTCACCCTAAAACACGAAAGGGCAGTTCAGGATCACCACGCATTCGCTAAAACCACGCAAGCGAAAAAGTGCAAACCAGAACTGACAAGCTGAGGAGCAACGGAGACACAAACCACCCTCCAGGAAGCAGATAAAAGTGTTTTTAACAAAACAGAATCAGGGCTCCTAGATAAGCGATCATAACAATCAAATGGAACCACAGGATGAGGACGTTTGCCTCTCCCTTGCTTCTGACGAGAGCTACGGGAGGAAAATCAGGGGCTCGGCTATGAAAGATGAGGCCCTGAGCCCCAAGGCGGCAAAAAGAGGCAAAGAAAACTTCACAAGGCCATGGCAAAGCAGTGGCACTGGCAGCCTGGCCGGGCCGGGCAGCATGGCGTGTGGGAAGAGCGGCACACTCTGGGGGCCAAGTCTAAAGCCAGGCCGTGGGGCCCAGGATTCCCGGGGAGCCTTACTGCCAAGCTTGATGAGAAACACAGAGAGCAAAGCAAAGGAAGAGGGAGATAACTGGTAACTGTTGAGGAAAATGAAAGTTTGTATCAGAAAGGAAGTGTAGCCCAGGCCTCACCTCAGTGGGCAAGCGCCCGCCTGACAAGGGCAAGGTCTCCGAATTCCATCGCTGGTACCAAAAAAAAAAAGTCTCAAATGTATCTCTCTTTATGGCTGAGTAGTACTCCACTATACTTAAAAAACACATCTTTTTTGAGCTGGGTGTGGTGGTGCACGCCTGTCATCCCAGCACGGGGAGGCTGAGGCAGGAAAGTCCTTGTAAGTCTGAAACCAGCCTGGGCTACAAAGTGAGCTCAAGCCAGCCTGGGCTGTGTAGCAAGACCCTGTCTCAAAAAGACAAAAAAAAGAAAAAAGAACAGGAACTAAAAGCACAGCGTATAGCTTCAAAGTAGGCGACACAGGGTATGGTCATCACAGTGCAAATTCTCAAACGCAAGAAAACCCAAACCACGCTGTTCCTACAGGAGGCGACACAGGGTATGGTCATCACAGTGCAAACTCTCAAACGCAAGAAAACCCAAACCACGCTGTTCCTACAGGAGGAGGCTCAAACACTTGCATGAAGAGCAGAGCAGCGGAGAAGAGCTTGCGGGGGCTGCACAGCCTCACATTCTGTGGTAGAAGTGAACAGGCATCGTCCAGAATTAAACAATCAAAATCAGCTGCGAGCAACCTTCATTTAAATGGAGGTGAATATAAAAGCAGACATGTTTCTAAAAATTCAGTCTTCCTAAGAGGAAAACTTTTCAACTTGACCGCTAGGGTTAATCTAGGTTGTACTATAAAAATATTTTTTAAATCATCTGTTATGTCCGAATACATAGCCGGGCATAGTGGCCTGTAACCCCAGCACTCCAGGAGGCTGAGGCAGGAGGATTGCTGTGAGTCCAAGCCCAGCCTGGGCTACATAGTGAGTTCAAAGCCAGCCTGCAATACCCAGAGAGACCCCGTCTCATACCACAAACAAAAGAATGAATTACCAGCCAACATACTGTCTGCAGTTCAAAAGGTGCCACTGACATTGGCAATAAGTCATTTTTAAAACCAGCTCCCAAGTTTACCTTTTTGCAATGGGTATCCATGTAAGAACAGGATCCAGTTAGGAATAAAATCCTGAGAAAATTCTTCTTGGACTTTAGAAAAGACAGCAGCTTCACAGAATAAGAAAAGACAGTGGGTGTCAGAGTCAGAACCACCCGAGTTCAGGTTGCAGCTCTGCCACCCAGAGCAATGCAACCTGCGGCAAAGAGCAAGGTCCAGTCCTCTGACCCCCTCCACTGCGGAGTGGGGCAGGACCTGCACCTCGCATGGAAGGCTGCTGCGAGGGTCAGATGACAGCCCACGAAAAGAGCCCCACTCAGTGTCACGCACGTAAGTATAGGGTCACCACGAGCTATTTCCAAGAGAACTACTCAATGACGAACTAGTCAAACTGCCAGTGATCCACCAACCATGACCAGCATTCACAATGCAATTTTTCCCATAAAAATTAATCTAAACTTACCGTCCAACACACCTGTAGGTGGAAGTCTAATTAAAAAAAAAAAACACCTCTTACTCCAATATAGGTATAATAAAAAATCACAGATGAACCAAAGATTTACTCATACACAGATACTAGCAAAAAATAGATATTTCTTCAAATCTTTTTCAGTGTACTTATTCTTAATTTGTTTCCTTTACTGCAAAATAAAAAGTTTAAAAGGATTCTCTATACGGAAATCTCTAGTCCTTAAAAATCTGTTTCTTCCAGATAAAGACAGTGGCCAGGTTCATTGCTGACCCAGGTTAGCTGGGACACGCCCTGTAACAGGCAAACATCACACTGGGGTGGAAATTTAGGGAGAAAAGTCACACAGTTAAAATGTATTCATCCAGGTCCTGGGTTCCCTCTTCCTGCTGTTATATCTGATGCATGGTCATTACAATGTCACTTTCAGTCTTCCCTCTGATTCTGTGACACTTTAAAGACAGAACAGTAACTAACAGGTGAGTAATTTAAGAAAAGTTATTACCTTGGGTTTGGTATTTCTCCAAGAATCTCATGTAGTTTGTCCAGGAAAGTAATGAAATCAGACAATCCCTTTATGTGTGTCCTTAGAGGGTCAGAGGGTGAGGGTGCGTAGCCTTTCCCGCCGAGCTCGATCCTCCTGATAAACGACGTGGCCACCTGTGAAGGAAACCAAGCGCTTCAGTTACGGTCAGTGGTCAGCAAGGGGAGAGCACTGGGTGCTGAGAAGCCGGGGGCCTCCATGCAGTGCGAGGCTCAGCCCACTCGGACCCTGGAGCCAGAAACCATGGAACCAAGGGCCACGCGGAACTCGGCCAGCAAGGGAGCTGGTGACAACGCCCCGAGGTGGCGAGTTAGGAAGAAATGAAGCAGTAAAGAAAGTATCCACCTTCGTGGGGATGCGTCACTGGCTGCAAAGAACTGGTTTACAGAGCTCTGCCTGCTCGCTCGGACGGCCGCCCATGGGGCGGCTGCTCAGGATGAAGGCGTCTTCGGTGTCCGCTGCTCTCGGGTGCTAAACCGGGGAACCGCTCCGGGCTCAGCGCTTCCCAACTCTTATTTTACCCGGACTGTAAAATGCAGACTTAGACCAGATCGTCACTAACTCCCGTTCAGCTTTCTCGCCCTGACCATTGCTGGCTCAGGTGTAGGGGAGACGGCTCTCCTCTTCAGTCTCAAAGATCAAATGACCCAAGGCAGTATTTTCCCAAGTGTTACCCTAAGAACAACTATGAGATGTCAGCGATCCGGGGGGAGCTCCATGGTCAGAGGCCTTAGCAAACAACATTCGTTTATCGAGGTTAACTTCTCACGAGCAGACTTATTTTTCTATCTATTTTTCACGGTGTCAGGTTTTTTCACCTTTTCGTCGGTTGCGCAGGTCAGAGGGCTCCCTCCTGCAGGCATGCACACGCACGTGGCTGGCTCTGATCATCTCGGTCTGCACGTCGCCCCCGCTGCCCCCCAGGGGTTCCGTGCCTGTATTTTGCTCAAATCCCCCATGGCACACTCCCACTCCCCACCCGCTCCTACTCCCTCCTCTGTCCTAAGTGTCCCTTCTACTTTCTCATCATCTATCTTCGATTCCACACACCAGGGAAAACATATAATCCTCGTCTTCCCGAGTCCGACTTATTTCACTTAACATAATGCTCTCCAGATCCACTGATTTTCTTACAAATGACAGCTTCGTTCTCGTTTATGGCTGAATAATATTCCGCTGTGTGCATGTTCTTTCTCCACTCATCTGCTGATGGCACAGACGTTCCTACCTTGACTACTATGAATTGCACTATAATAAACATGGGTATTCAGGTATCTCCACAGTATGCCGACCCTAATTCTTTTGCGTGTACTCCAAGGGGTGTGTAAGGTAGACAGCTGGGAGCTCTGTTTTTAGTTGAGGAATCCACCTACAGATTTGCATAGCGGCTGTACTAACTGACATCCCACCCGCGTGTGGAAAGACTCCTCCCCCTGCCTCCTCCCCAGTATTGACTGGACTGTGTTCCTGATGACAGCCAACCTGACTGGGCGAGGTGGGAGCTCAGCGTAGTTCTGATTTGCATTTGGCTTCTGGCTAAAGACGCTGAACACCTTTTTCACATGCTTATTGGCCATTTGTATTTCTGAGAAGTGTCTCTTCAATTCATTTGCCCACTTATTAATTGCACTGTCTGATTCTTTGGGATGTTTTTAGTTCTTTACATATTTTAAGTGTCAGTCTTCCATTGGAAGACGGGGCTGTATCTCCACTGTTACGTCTTTCCCTTGCTGCACAGAAACGTTTTAATTCTGTGCAGTCCTATTTGTTCACTCGTCCTGTTGCCTCCTGTGTTTTCCAGGTCTCCTGTTCATCTTCGCCTGTGCCTATGGCTTCAAATGTCACCCCATATTCTCTTTTAGCTGTTTCAAAGTTTCAAGTCTTATTCCAAGGCCACTTGGAATTGATTTTTGTATCAGGTGGTCGACAGGGACCTAGCTCAGTCTTCCACAGGTGGCTATTCACTTGTCTTTTCCCCAACATCTATCTTTAGTATCTTTTTCCAGAATTGCATGGCCGTAGTTGTATGGGTTTGTTTCTGGGTCCTCTGTTCTGTCATGTTGGTCTATGCATCTATTTTTGTGCCCTTGCCATGTGGTTTTAGTCACTGTAGCTTTGTAATATACTCTGAAATTGGGTATGTGAAGCCTCCAGCCTTGCTCTCTGGGCTCAGGACTGCTCTGGCTATCCCAGGTCCTTTGAGTTCCCATATGAATTTTAGTGTTAATTATCAAAGAATGTCAGTGGCATTTTGATGAAAAATGCACTGATTCTGTAGACTGGTTTTGGTATTATAGCCAGTTTAACAATGCTAATTTTGCCAATCTGTGAATATGGACGGCTTTCCAGATTCTAGGGTCTTCCATTCCTTCTTCAGTATTCTGAAATTTTCAGTGCAGAGGTCTTCTTGGTTAGACTGATCCCTAAGATTTTATTTTATTTGAGGCAATTATAAACAGAATTGCTTTCCTGATTTCTTTCTCAGTCCATCATTAGTGGATATTAAAATTACTGATTTTTACTTTTGTATCTTTCTACTCTGCTAATTTCATTTATCAGCTCTACAAGTCTTTTGGTACAATCCTTAGAGTCTTCTAAGTATAGGGTCATGACATCCACAACCCACAAATGAGGATAACCTGTCTTCTTCCTTCCCTACTTGCGCCCTTTTGAATGGATGCCCTGGCCTTGCTCCTGAGCAAGCAGACTTCCTTACAGCAAGTTCTCTCAGAGCTCCTGATGAGAAACACGCATCGTGTATAAGCACAGGACATCGGCGGGGATACTGCTTTAGAGAAACCCTCCCTTGCAAATAAAAAGTAAGTAAGTAAATAAATAAAATTAACAGTTTTTCAGGTACACAGACGGATCATAGATTAGCCACTTAAAAAGTGCTCCATCATAGTTGCAGAAACTTTTTTAAAATATGTAGACCTACAGCTCACAGACTCTTAATCTTAAAAATATACACATCCATACCAAAAAGATAGACATCTGTTTCTCTTGAGCGGCATGTTTCAAATCGGTGAAGGCTTCTCTTCCAAGTCCTCTGTCAGGAATGTTGAGGATATGAGCCAGGGCCAGGTCATTCTTAGAATTCACTAGCAGGTTTAAATATGACAAGAAAACTGTCTTTGCTAGTAGCTTCACCTGTACAATAAAGTATTCGGTTATTTTCCTTACTGGAGTTTTGTAAATCCATAATCACTTTATATGCGCAGTAAAAATACCTATGATCATCCAATCACGATACTTTACAGCTCTTTAGGAAAAGAATATTGTCACACAAGCTAAAATGTAGATTGGAGAATGAACACATTCTTTCTCATAAAATCAACTCACTGCCAATATAGAACTATGAGTACATAACAACTAATTGTTAGGAAGCTGCTCTTAGCAAACAATACGAAAGACACTGATCAACTCTGCATGTCTGACGTGGTCCCTTCTCATTTCTCTGAACATATCTGCCCCTAACTACCTAACAGACGATAAAGAAGCTCCCAGCAGCCAGCTGTGCGAGCCTGCTGGCTCTGTCTCAGCCCTGCATTGCCTCCCTTCAGCGCCTGGTATAAGGGCTAACGTCGGATGCTTCAGCTCTGGAGAACCACTACCTTCTGACCTTGATAACAGCAAATGGTCACCCAAAGATCAAAATGAAGAGAATAAACCAAATGTCAAGGGAACAAGTTCATGTACTTATGATGACATTAACTGGTCTCAGGCAGAGCTAAAGGCTGGACTCACACAACAGCTTAGGGAGAACTTAGGCTTTTCCTACGGACCGCGCTGATTCCTCAGACTCATGATAAACCGAGACATTTAGTAATCTTTTTCTTAAAATTAGCTATTTATAGCCACTTCCAGTATTAAGGGAGAAGCAGTCATGTGAACCCCACAGATAACAACTACATATTATTAAGGAAAATGTTTTAAATGTAACGGTATAAAAACACTGGAAAGCACCCAAAAAACAGACACAAGATGGGGAATTTACTGTTAAAAGAGACCCAACAAGAGAGCCAAAAATTGCAAGTTTATGATTATTTGAGGCCCTGCAACTTCCAGTAATTGGGAAGTAAGTAATCATGTGAATCCTGCAGATAATAACTTCCACATAGTAAATAAACATTTCAAAATACAATTTTACAACACTGGAAAGTGTTCAAAAGGCAGACGAGGCTGGAGGAAACTCTAATTTTCAAGTAACTGCAACAAGAAGGGTATGAATTAAGTTTGCGGTTTACTGGCCCCAGAATTTAGGTTACAGAAAATGGAGGGAAGGGCTAGAGATCAGGGTTCGGGGCCAACAAAGTAGGCAAAAAGGCACAGGGGGAAATCCTGGCGACAATGCAGAACATAAACAGCTGGCAGCCGACCCACGGCACAAGAAAAACTAGGGCTCCATCAAAATGTGGGTGCAAAGCAGCATCTCTTCTACAAAGCCCGAGCCTCACAGCGCTGGCGGTGTGGGCCTGGAGGCTTGTTTGGCCCACTGTGTTACAGAACCTTGCAGAGCTGCAGCAACAACACCCGAAGCTGAACAGGCTCGCGGGGTGAGAGGCAAAGGCCACAGCTGGCAGAAACGGAAAATCTGTAGGCAGCAAAGGAAGTTGCTGGGAGAATAAGGGGTGCCCCTGGCTGACCGCCGAGTCTGGTAGGCAAAGGGTGACCTGCAAAAGCCACTCGAGAAAACAACAGAGGGAGCCTCCAGAACTACTATCAGCAGCCCCACACCAAGGCGGACAGGAAACGCAGGATTCCGGGCAAGCGAATCGCCTGCCGGAACGGAAGAAGGCATTGCTCAGAAGAAGGGAACAGAATTCAGAGTCATTATAAAATATTACCTGCAATATTTCATCCAAAACCACCAGCCACTCAAAGAAAAAGGAACATATCACCCAATCCAGCACAAAAACACTCAAGAGAAACTGTCACCAAGAGGACCTAGTCATAGGGTTTAGGAGACATCACATCAAGACAACGGCTATAAACTATGTCAAGGAATTATAAGAAAATGCCCACTGAGTTAAAGGAATATATGCGATCAATAAAGTAATAGAGGCCAAGTGTGGTAGCGCACACCTGTCATTCCAGCACTTGGGAGGCTGAGGCAGGAGGATCACTGTGAGTTTGAGGCCAGCCTGTGCTCTATAAAGAGTTCAAGGCCAACCTGAACTACATAGCAAGACCCTGTCTCAAAAAATAAAGTAACAGAAAATATGTCAAAAGAAAAGTGCATGCTATAAAAAAGTAAATTATAGAGCTAATAAGTAAAATTTTGTTGGATGGGCTCCACAGCAATTTGGAGAGAGTGAAAGAAATCATCAGTGAACAAGATACAGCAATATAAATCACCAAATCTGAAAAATTAAGGACAACAATTATTTAAAAAAAAAAAAAACCAAAGTGATCTAGGAGACAATTTAAACAAGTTCAACACATACATAATTGGAATCCCTGAAGAGGTATCACAGGACTAGAAAAAAACAGATGAAATTATGTCTCAAAACATCCCAAACTGGAAAACATTAACCTATAAGTCCAAGAAGCTTCTCCTGCAGGAAAAATACAAAGGAAATCACTCCTACACACATTGTAATCCACCCTCTAACAATCAAAGACGGGAGGAAAATCTGAGGGCAGTCAGAGTAAAATAACACACGACCCACAGGAGGAAGGAAAATGTTAACAGATCATCAAGAAATACAGGAGGCAGCAGACTGTATGCTGAGTGTATGGAAAGATGACCTGAGAATTACTGCGTAATTAAACCAATCAATACACAGGGATCTCTATGAAAACACACCCAACAGAACAGAATAAAGTGCAGAAACAGACGGACATGGATGAGGTGGAGTGATTTTCAGACAAAGGTATGAAAGAAATAGGGAAATGACAATCTTTTTAACAACTGATGTTGGACCTACCAAAACCTCATACACCACTAGGAAACATGAACTAAAAGTGGGTCATAGTGGTACGATGCGAGGCTATAAAACACTTAGAACAAAATATAGGAGAAAATATTCAAAACCTGGATTAGGCAAAAAGTTCCTACACATGACACAAAAAGCAAAATCCAAGGGGGTAAAAAAAAAATGATAAACTTGACTTCATCAAAATTTTAAGTTCCTTGTATGGAATTCTCTTCCTGTCCTTACCCTTTCAAGTAAAGCATAAGAGCAGGAAGATAGGCCAATTTTTGGAGGTCACTGTATATTAAGTAAAAAATCCCTGTACAAATTACAAGCTTTTTCAGTTCAGAAACTAACTTTCTGCAAACTGAGATTAAATTGTTGAATCTCAGTAAGAACTAGGGGTAGGCAAAGAAACTTGGAGCGGTCAGAAAGCTTACATAAAACTGTCTGGTTTCTAAACGAACACGGAGAATACTTTGTGGTATGGACAGTATCGGCTCATTAAACAAACAGGGCAGGGCCCCACTTGTGGAGTCTCGGTCGCCCTTCACCCTCGGGCCTGGCTGCTAGGCGTGGCCGTGTTTGTGTGGACACTGACCCCAGGCAGCCCCTTTAGAAGCCACTTGCACACACGAGAGCAGGAAAGGCCTAAGTGCCATGTTACCCAGCCATCAGGTCAGGGACAGATGCCCAATGGCAGCGTGAGGTAAAAGAGCTCCCCGTCTCCGAGGACTCTGCCACATCCCCTGAAGTTCACCCAGCTCCACGGATCACAAGCACAGCCTCCGTTGGCCCCAAGAACAAGCTCAGGGTGCAGACGCCCCACCTCTGGTTTTGCACGTAGTTAGCACTGGGTATACACGTCCTGGTCCGAGAAGTCCTTATGTTTGAGTAGCAGAAATACAGTGAACGGAGAGTACATTAAATTAACTGTAGGGGATCTAAGAAGGTTCCTCATCGCAGTGTAAACATCGCTTTGTCTGCTTTGGTTTGGGGCAGACTATGTTACTCCTCCCAAATGTCAAGGGGGAGTAAGAGATGACTGTTTTGGACGGGTGTTATACCAGCAAGTGAAAAGGAACCTGGAGGAATAGGCAGGAAACATTCCAGACGGGTTGCAATATTTCCTTGTACCAGAAAGGACAGAAGAAAATGCCCGAGAAGTCTACTAAGGGAAGAGAGGAGAATGGAGAAGAAAGAAGACTCAGGAGATGCCAGGTACAGGGGTGCAGACTCCCCTGGACGAATGTGCTCATCACGTAAAGCGAACGTGTACCAACGAAATTAACTTTTTAAAAAAGCCTAATAGGATGCATAGAAAAGACAGAGCAAGTTCTTTAGTGTTCCCTCCACGTTAGCATCAAAGGTCAAAGAGAGCAACCGATTTCCAAACAATGAATGAATGAAAATTTTGAGTCCTTAGCAATTTACACACACATTGGAGAAGGCCAGAAGAAAGTGTACTTTGCCTCTTGCAAGTATCTATTAGACCAACCCCTAAGTTAGTAACAAGTGGGCAGTGACTAGCGACACTTTTAGAGAACTGCGCTTGATACCGTTTGACAGAATAAAGCTTTGCTTTACTGAGCAATAGCAAGTAATTAATGTAGAGGTGACAGAATTAGAAGCTCGCCATTCTACAAGTGCTAAAGAAATAATGGATGCGGGTAGGGATCAGCAACGCATGTACAGAACCATGACATGCAAGGTCATTCAGGAAGAGGATTATTACAGACAACCGAAGTATGAGCACACAGATCTGCACAGAGAACAGTAGGCAAAGAGAGGTGCTCTCCCTAAGGGAGAGCCCCAGGAGTGCCTGGCCTGTACCTCCCGCTGAAAGGCCAAATGAAGTGCTGCTCCTCAGTTATAAAGTACTTCTTAAAAATTGTTAGCCTGAATCTAAACTTTTAACTTTCGGCTTACTACAAATACAGCAACTGGTGAAACAAGTTAAAGAATAGTAGATAACCTGCACGCCTGTGAGCCGGGCACTCTAGGATGAGGATTCCAAATAAAAAAGCAGAACAGGACCTGAGACGCTGCCCAGTGCAATGCTCTAGGTGCAATCCCCAGCACCACAGAAAGACAAAAACAGAAGCAAAACCAAAAAAAAAGGAGTATTTATCAGAGGAAGGAAGGAAGGAAGGAAGGAAGGAAGGAAGGAAGGAAGGAAGAAAAAATTTTATCAATTAAAAGAATCTAAAGAGACATGAAAACCAAATGTGAAATTTGAATGTAGAAAGTAGTAAATTATATTAGTGGATTTTGCGTAAGTTTTGTATATGGATAATGACATTATGGCTATTTATTTCCATACATTACCAAAAAATATAAGCAGAGGAATTTTAGAGACAAGGTGCCACATGATATCGGCAATTTATTTTCAAAGAACACAGAGAAAAATTAGACACAGATAAAAAGCACATTGTTAAATCCAGGAAGCAGGAACATGAGTATTTATTTGAAGACAGTGATAAAAGTTGCTTTTCAAACTGCAATCAGAATAATAAGGGATTTAGAGAAGAAACTACCTCAGCAATGTTTCCTGAAAAATGAAAAAGATAACTCACCAAATGTGTTCACTTAACAGAGGAGCACCGTTATTAGAAGTGCATTTTAGACTTTTTATATATGGGTATGATATTTTTAAAAATGTATTATATATAACTTTACTGTTTCTTTCTAATACTCTTAAACTCACATCTTAACTGTGGTTGAATTAATCACAAAACTTTCATAATCATAATTTCCTTGGTTAGTGGGGTTTATAATATGTGATTACATGGCCAGCACAGTATTAAACTGAAAGTTAAATGATATTAAATCGGGCCTGAGAGTGACACTAGTTTCCTATTTTTCACTGGCACAATGAAGCCTGGTAACACCACTCTTGGTACACCCGCTGTACTACTGCGAAGGGTACAGCCCTACCCGTGCAGCTGAAAACCACCGCCCAACACGCAAGTCAGCGAAAACAGTAAGCCTCGAGTTTACTAAACAGAAAGATGCAAAGACTTCAGAGAAACTGCACTTTCAATTGTTGCTTCGGTATTTTGAACGATGCCTATCTTTGCTTATGCCAGTTACCTTGGTTCAAAAATCATAAATACTGCAGGGTGTGGTGGCACATGCCTATAATCCCAGCACTCAGGAGACTGGGGCAGGAGGATCACTGCAAATTCAAGACCAGCCTGGGCTACCAAGTGAGTTCAAGGCCAGCCCGAACTACACAGCAAAAGATCCAACTCAAAAAGTAAAAAAATCATATTTTTCCCAGTCCAAAGTATTACACTTTACAAGTCATTTTATTTAAAAAAAATTTGAGGGTCAGGGGTTTAGCTCAGCAGCATAAGCTCCTGCTTGGCAAGCGTGAGATCATGAGTTTGATCCCCAGTACCCAAAAAAAAAAAATTGCAAACTTGTAAAAACTTAAAAAGAACAAAACGATAATAATTCTAGTACACTAGCAAATTCACGGTGATTTGAAGGTGATCACATCCTGCTTTAATCTTTTCACAGCCAATCGATACCTTTTCATCATCCTGGCTGTATTTCTGGGGTGACGGCGTTGGAAAAAGATCAGCTTCGTCCTCCACTTCACACTCCTTGCCCATGAGAAAATCCCGCAGCTGAACCTGGAAGACACACGGCAAAGCTCCATGGACTGTAAGGTGCGCCGATGCCTGGCACTCACTGGCAGGCCCTCCGTATACACAGAATTCTTCGTAAGAGATACTAGCATGACACTCTTACAGTATTTCATACATCTGCCTTTCACCTGACTGATAAACGCTTACATTCACTTGAGATGAGATTCTTAAGTTCTATTCCTTTGGGACATGCTACCTAACTTTTTGTTAAAGACACTTGCATTTAACCTCTAATTAAAATTAATTAAATAATGCACTGCAAGTAAATAAAGGAAACTATTCTTACATCATCCAAATACACTAACAGTAACACAAGCCCAACAAAACTTCTTCTCACCATAATATTTCTTTCAAATAATAACTAGCTTCCAGCTTTGGTTTTTTGCTTTTTGTTTTATTGGTACTGGGGATCGAACTCACACTTGCAAGGCAGGTGCTTATGCCGTTCAGCTAAATCCCCAGCCCCAGCTTTGGTTTTTATCCCTGCCCTTCACTATGCAGACTAAAGTCTGTCATCTCCACCTTCATAACCCTCATCAATACTACACTGGGAATACTATAGTTTAATATCGAAGTAAATCTAGCCGAACTTTCATTTGATTAAAGTAGAATTATTTTAGAAAATATTTACAGGGGCTATAATGTCCTTATTTTCAGAATCAGAAGTCAAAATCCTGCATTTTTTATAGACATCAATCAGATCCAGCATATTACTATTCTTCAAGAAATCTTCGTAAGTCTTCTTAATGTCCTTGTAATGGTCAGCCATTTGCATATGTTCCACAGGTAAGTTCAGTTTCTCGTGCAGTAAGTATTTCCACGTCATCAGGACGTCACTGAGGGAGACCGCGAATTCTCCACAGTGCTGAAAGAGAGGGCGCCAAAGCAAACAGCAGCAAAACGGTAAAATCAGGCACCAGAGTATTTGCTAACTAGCACTGATCTGGGGAATACAAAGAGAAGCCTGCTACAGTAAAGTCTAAGAAATCAATGATTTTATAAAATAGGAACAACTAAGGAGAGTTTACACATGACAAAACTGGCAAAAAGTTTTCTTATAGTTGTCTTATTTTCTGAATTGCACTAAGTTTCTTCTACTCAAGGAGGAGACGCAGGTGAGCAGAAGGGTGCATTTAAATACTACTGACTGGGAGCCATTCGGTTCCATGAATATTTACAGCTCTTCCTTTTAGCTAATGCATCTTTCATTTCTTACAGTATTTAAAAATTGTTAATGCCATAAGGAATTTCCACCTAACAAACTATTCCAAATGTTGGTCTTAAAGTACAGTCATAGAGGTTAATTTTTAAAATTATGTTTCATTATTGGTACAGAAAAAGTCAACTAGCAGAGTTAAATCAGTGTGAGGGCTAGAAAACAATTTTGATTTTTTCCTGCCCCCGAACATACTAAATGAACAAATAAGTGCAAAAATGCAAAAGTCAGGTTTCTTTTTGTAAGTTCTTTGGATGTTACCAAATCAGACCAAGTTATTCTTTTCTTTTGTCTTTGACTTTTTTTTCTGAAGAAATAAAACAGGCAGCAAAGTGGCTATAGTTACTTAGAGACTCAGCAACATTACCAACAGGTTTGTGCACCAATGTTTTATCTAACCATAAAGCTTTTTTTATTTCGTTTTGTTTTGTTTGAGACAGAGTCTATAGTTCAGGTTGACCTTGAACTCACCTTGTAGCTCTGCTAAGCCTTGAACTCCGCAGTCCTCCTGCTTCAGCCTCCCAAGTGCTGGAAGAACAGGCATGCACCACCACACACGGCCTAACCATAAAGCCTTAAATTTCTTCTTTCATTTTCCCAGGATACATTCAGCGGACATGGTTAAGGTTTATTTGCTTGTTTTTTACTATTGCATTCTCCCAGATTCATACCCTAGATACTAATAATGGCGACTTCCAAGAACTGCCTGCTTTAATTCAGTAACAAAATCCCAACTACTCCTGTCCAGTGGAGCATGAGTAACAACACTGAAGAGTCCGTATGTGGTTCTGTAAGTGTACTAGGGGCTGTCTTCTAGTTACGCCTCTTCAATACTCCAGTTTCTGCTAACACCAAGATCTTTCCATTAACCGCAGTTAAAGAAGGGTGTGTGCTAAGTTGAACCCTAATTCACTGGAACTAAACTGGAACATCATCTTTACCCAGTGAAGAATAATATAAAGAAACCAATGCATCCAGCATTTCCTATATATCTGACCTATATATCTGACCCTTAAAGTACATATCTCTTATGGTAATCTGCCACATTTGCTAGTTACTACTTATGACAAGGTGTCCAAACTGACTGAAAATAGGGGGCTCTTTACTCATCCATATGGAATCAACTAAGAAAATTACCCTGATTGTCTGCAGGATTAGAACCTGTTATACCATGAAGATGAAAAATTAACTATAGTTAAAAAAAAAAGAAAATTAACTGTAGCCTAGGAAACTTGTTCAATGAACAACCAAAAAAAATCAGTAACCATCAGACTTGAATGTGTAGCTCAAACAGGAAGATAGATTTGTAATTTCCCAGCATTGCATCAAAACCTGGCTGTTCTCCCTCCCCACCCCACAGAGGTTACACGCTAGAAAACAGCCAAGTGGTATTCAATAAAGCCAGTTGTTCAGGGTCTCAAAACTACATTGTTTTATCTCAAAACTTCCTAGGTGTTTTTAGGATGACGTCTTTCCCATTTAACACAGAGATTCTGCCTCATGTAAATACACGATTTATTCTCATTCTGTGGACTATAAGTAGTTAAAGGAAAACTATGCGAGCCCTTGATCTTGTGAGAAAAGGTTTTGACTAGATTAACAGTGTTTATACTGGGACTGTAAAAACATTTTAAATCCAAATAAAAATGCACTCCTGGTATCAGTTTTCATGATCAGGTACCCACTATGACAGCATTTTCTATTATTCAAACCAGTAACGACTGATGGAGAGAGCCTGTGGTCAAATCAGAAAATGTTTTGTTAGGAAAACACGCCAGCTGGCTGCCGTACCGAGGAAGTTCAAAATGTTCAATGCATTAATCCTTGGTTGGACCGAAAGAGGATTGTATTTCGCAAGAATAAAAAAGAGAGAAAAGCAAGAGTTACACATTTTTGAGAGCACTTGCACTCTGCCTATAATATCAAGGTTTCCTTATAGCATTCAGACTTTTAAAGAACATGTACGGTTTTAAATTAATTACATGTTTTGTTGTTTGCAGGAGAGGAGAGACCGAAGGTCTATTAACCTGCTGGTTGTGTGGCTTTTGTTGGGTGAGATACCGAAGGCCTCATGCACAGATTAAACAACCCCAAGCACCTGGTAGGGAGTCAGAAATGTCCACTTCCTTTCTCGTCCCTTCATTCAAAGAAAAATAATGGTTGGGGCAGGGCTGGCAGATGAACATAATACACTTTTTAAAAGGCTGTCTCTCCTCATTTGTCACCATCAGGCGGTTTTCAGATCTGAGTCTGCCATGGGTACTGATGGTGCTTTCCAGGTGATCACGGAACTGATACCTTCGTTTCATGCAAAGGAAGATCCCCCAACTAATTCTCAGTCTTTCTCAGGAAGACCACGCAAAGTAGAAAATATCCTCTACAATGTCATTGTCAGAGTTAAACCATAAAATTATTCCCATATAAAGAAAAGACCAAAATATGAACTGCCACCTAATGAAGTCATGTTTCTTGTCACATAACAAAGTCAACGGTATTAAGGAACCCACAGTAGATTAACTGGTTAGTGGGATAAAACTGCTAAAAAAGTGTTTTAAAAATTTTGTTCTCAAACAGTTTGAGTAAAACCTAAAACTCAAACAGTATGTTAATATACTTTCTCTTCTCCCCCAATTAGGCAGTCGTGAAAACAAACACGTCATCTCTACCAGCTAACAACTCTACCAGGTACTCCCGAGTTTTATTATACTTAAATGCAGGTGCAGGTCACCAGCACTCCCAGCACTTGGGAGGCTGAGGCAGGAGGATCCTTGTGAGTTTGAGACCAGCCTGGGCTACAAAGCAAGGTCAAAGCCAGCCTGGACTGCGTAGTGAGACCCTGTCTCAAAAAGACAAAAAAAAAAAAAAAAACACCTAAAGCAGATGTAGGAATAAACGCATGCTCTCAAACTTTAGTGAGTTAAAAACCCAGAGCTCCCCCAAAGAATGAAAAATGGGTAAATGGTGCACATTTACGCCTCTCAGCTATTTCTGAGTGCTCCTGGAGACACGTGTGAACATGGGGTCACTTTCTGCACTAATCTGCATTAATTAACTTAGAGAACAAAGTACAATTGCAACCCTCCCCCTTCCTGCCCTCCCCCACCCCACCCTCCCCCACCCCTCCCCTTCTTCCCCTCCCCCTCCTCCCTCCTTTTTCCTTTCCCTCCCTCCTCTGCCAGAGGAAGGCTGACCAGCAGAAAGTGGCCTCCTCCACTGCCTGCACCATAAACAGGCCCTGAATAAAAACTGACTCAGGCCGACTTGCTCAATATACCAAAATTTTTACAGTGGAAACTCAATTTTGGGGGGATGTATTTTTCTTCGCTTAATAAAACAGTTCATTTCTTTAAAAGTACTTTCTAAGCAAACAAAATGAGGTGGTTTGAGGATGTTCTCACTCTAAAATAACAGCCTTCGACTGCATCTGATACGGATTCTTAACGCCTCCACTTCTCTCTCCTTATTTTCCGGTGAGTGATCACTGAGGTTGAACCCCAGGCTACAATATTCTACTTATGCAATATCCTCAAGAACTCTTTCTTACTTAGAGTCATTCCTTCAGATTACTAGATGGACAAATTAAAAAAAAAGAAAAAAAACCCTCTAGGTAGTAAAATTGGCAAGACTTATGTACGGATTGCAATGATGAAACAGGAAAGAGACCACTGGCCTTCAGGGACACAGCCTCAGTGACCGAGTGGATGACAGTGGCTTCCATGCAGACGGGGTGAGTCAGACGGCAAGGACTGGGCACTGCATCTCGGAACCCATGTGGAGATGGTAATGGGACATGACGGTAAAGGTGTCCAGGGGCACTTGGTCACACCAGATCAAGGCTCTGGCGACACAGCCAACCTAAATGCTGACAAAGTGAAGCAGGGGAAGGCACCTGGGGCAGAGAGGCAGGGTGAAAAAAAGCACCCTGGAAGACGCTGGAGAAGTGGACAGCACACCATGCCAAATCACGCTGTTCCCACTCACCCACAAAGTGGACAGAAAGGACTCGAGAGATGGCAGGTCAGCTTCGTTATGTTTCTTAAAAGTAGATGAAACTGTAGGCGAAAAATGCCAGGCCTGTAACACTTTTATCAAGGAGAGACAGTCAGACTGAGGTTGCTGGGCGTGGTAGCATAAACCTGTCATCCCAGCATGGAGGCTGAGGCAGGAGGATGGACCTGAGGGATGTTACCCTCATGAAGTCAGACACAAAAAGATAATACTACACAATCTCACTTGCACGTGGAGCATAGAACGCTGAACTGGCTGAAGAGGAGCATGGTAGTTACTGGGGCACGGGCAGCAGAACTGAGGAGAGCTGGTCAGAGGTGATGCACGTTTGGTCAGACACAAAGACTATGAAGAGATCTAGTGGTATGGCTGATAAATACTTCCGATCTTTGTGAACTAAAAATTAAATTTTTTAAAAAAGACAGAGAAACTCCCCTGAGGGCTCTCGGTGAAAGGCTGCAGTGGGCTGAGCCCAGGCTGCCTGGGCCCGGAACCCTCACCCCTAACCCTCACCCCTAACCGCCTGACACTGCTGCTCTTCACAGCAATGTATCCTGACTGCTTTTCCAAGACAACACAGGCACAAATGCCACCCAGGGTTTTAATAATTGAACACGATTCTACTAGCTGGGGAGATAGCTCAGTGGCAAAGCCCCTGCCTGGCAGGCTCAAGGTCCTGAGTTCAATTCCCAGTTTCCAAAAAAAAAAAAAAGTGATCTTGAAACAACCCACAAGTGATGTGCATTTAGATTGTTTCTGGGTTTTTCATAATTAAAAATGATTCTGCAATTTAAAAAAGAAGAGGCTAACTCAACGGTATGGTCAAATAAACATTGCTAAAAATGTTTAAACACTCTCAGAAAAGTTTTTTGCAAGGCCGCTTTGTTCGCTTCACAACATCTGCTATGAAGCCAGAGACATGAAGGCCGTACTGTACTACACTGCTGACATCCAAATTCTAACCACCACGTGCAAGATAAAGGTGTACCTGCCACATGCTTACGGAGGGAGCCCCGGGAACCTCTCGTCCAGTACAAGACGGATGGGTTCCACCCGTGTGAAGCTCGGCCAGGCTCTGCGCGGCGCCGCCCAAGGTGGCACTGGACCCCAAAGACAACAGCGCGTCCCCTCCATGCTAACTTCCACCTTCTTCCAAGACAAGATTGAACTTCGTGCATTTCACGCATGCGCCAGCATTCCCCCAATCAGCTGCCAAAACGTCATTCTGCCCACCCCTTCAAACTCCACCTCCTGTAAAACCCAATAAAAGCCCGCTGCTTCTTTGCCCTCCGCCAGAGTGGACCTTGCGCTCTCCTGCAGCCTTCTCTGTCTGAGATAAAGGCTTTTTTCCTGTTTCTTTTTCTGCCCTTGCTTCTCTACGCACCAAGGAAAAACTTAAAAACATTTCACCTCGGGGTAGAACTGTGTTTCAAGTCACCACAAAACAGATTTTGTTTTGTTTGTTTTGTTTTGCTGGGGGTTCTAAGGAATGAACCCAGGCCCTCCTTACTAAACTGCACTTAAAGACAGGGCCCCAGCGAGTCACAAAGTTGTCCAGGCTGGACTGTGGCCTTGCAGTCCTTCTGCCTCAGCCTCTCAGAGCAGAGCGCGCTGGGGTTACAGAATCAGCTAAGGTAGAAGGGTTTGGTTGTTTTGGTTTTTGTTTGTTTTTGTCTTTCGCCTTTTTGAGGCAGGGAGCCCCTGCCTCAAAGATTCAGAGACAAAGGGGCAGGCAGCCACCCTATGGGTCAGAGGGCTGGCCTTGACCTTACTTTGTAGCCCTGGCTGGCCTCCAACTGGAAGGCAGAAGTGTTTTTAACACAAAAAAACCTTCAAAAAATTCTTCCATGGATAAAATGTAGCGCTCATTGGAAGTAACACGTCCCACCGCTGGGATGAATAAATTAGATCATCTTTTCTAACACGACTGAAGAGGTCTGGAAAACAACGTTAGTGAAAAAAAAGAGGAGAAAAAAACAAGGCGCAGAGAGAACGCGTAGCATCTGTCACCATTTCAAAATAGACACAGCAACAGGGCAAACTGGAGGACTCAATACTCAAAAAAAGCTCTGCAGGCCCAGAACCCCTAAGCTAAGGCTACCAGGAAAAACCAAAGGGAGGACCAATTTCTAAGGGCACTGGATGGCCCGTGAGAGGAGGAGATAGGAACAGCGAACCCCGAGAAAGCCGGGCAGGAGCCGGGGCGCAGGGTGCCAGGGCATGCTGCGAGGCTGTCCCATCCGGGGCTGCTACACAACCTGGTCAGTAGGAACTGAACTGAGCGCAAGATTCAGAGAGGAAGGGGCCTGGGGGAGGCGAGGGTCAGGCCCAGAGGCCGCAAAGAGAGATGTCATGCAGACGTGGCTGTCAGAGATTTTCCAACCAAACGGTCCGGTCCGGTCCAGCAAGGCCAGGCTGGAAATCCTGTCCCACCAGCACGGTGGGTGCCGTGGGGTTCCGTTTAAACCAGGTAGGTGGCCTAGAGTCCAGATTAGGAAAGCCTACAGGAGGAAAATGGAAACCCACCCTCTCCGCACCCCCAAAATACCAAAACAAGAAACACGGAGGGAATCGGTTATGCAGGGCAAAAAAAATTGCAACAAAATTCTATAAATATTCCCAGAGCAAAGACTGTTACATCTGGAAGCAACAGGTCATTTTGAAAAGACAGAATTTAAAAAAGGGCTTTTGGAAATAAAACAATCACTATAAAACTTCAAAAACTATTAAATAGTGAAAACCGTGTTGATTATTGGCTTAGAAGAAAAGTAAAACAGGTGAGTGGACGAACGAAGTGGTACATCTTTACAACAGATTATTCAACAGTAAAAGAAATAAGCTGTCAAGCCTTGAAAAACATGAAAAGAACCTTAAGATGCATATTGCTAAGCAAACAAAATAGTTATTAACTGTAGAGGGGAAAGAGTCCAGAAATGGCTGCTACTAATAGCATTTAAGCCTAGCTAGTGAAAACTGATCTCAGAACCACAATCTAAGCACTCGGATCCAAATCTAAGCACTCGGAACCAAATCTAAGTACTCAGAACCACAGTCTAAGCATGAGAAGATGGGAGCAGAGTGTTCAGCGGGCTGCGGGAGGCACCCAGTGCACAGGAGAAAGAGCAGCGTGTCCCTGGGTCACCCCGCTGCTCCACACCTCACAGAGCCACGCACAACCGCTGAATACCCGCTTGGTGAACGTGGCCGTGGAAGGAGGAAACACCGTGAAGAACCGGCTGAGGACTGACAATAATCACCTCAAAGGAGCAAGAAACGAGGAGGCTGAGGGGAGGCGTTCAGGAAACTGCCGTTTTCATACCAAGCTTTACAGACACTGACTTCTCACACACACATGTTTAACTTCGTTAATAATTTTAACATTTTTTAAAGTGAGAAAAGGAATCGGCACCTTCCAGCTTTAAAGTGCGCAAATATCCATTTCAAAATCCCGACAAATGTGTGAAATAAGTCGTCTTCCCTGAAACCTGCTTTCTGTCAATCAGCTCACAAAATAAAGACAACTTTGCATATTCAAATACTCTGTTAAATCAGTACTGTGGTGAGTGTTGTTTCCAATAATCTCTCATCACAAACATGTACTATTTCATCTAAATTACAGATTTAAAGTTGAGAAACCAACCATCACTTATATTATTGTTTCTTGTGTAGACTAGATTCCAAATTTGAAAGGCTGACACATAAAAACAAAGTTTTGTAAAGCAAATAATTTACTCTTGGAACTAATGAACCATTTCATGACTTTGAGTTTAAGAACAAAATACTTTTCTTCTCTGAGTTACTTTTTCATAGCGTTGCTCTAGTTCTTTCCTTAGAGACAAGTATTTTTCTTAAGTGTATTTTTTTAAGTAATTCAGAATTTTCCCGAAATTCCCATGAGTAAATGCACACATCAAACTACTGAGCTTTTATTTTTACTCCTGATTTAGGAAATTGACAGTGAGTGGAATAATACAGGAAAAAGAGATGTTAACACCTGCTATAAAGACTGCCAGTTATTAGAATGTTACCAAGAAATAGTGCAGTCTGCTAAAGAAGACAAATATTTGTACATGAATTCTATCATTGTTTCAAATCTAATCTCCCTACCCAGCCACCCTTGATTGCCTTCTCCTACAAGGTAAAACACTAGTCTTCCTTTCTTGGCTTTCTTTTTATGACAAACTATTCTCTAGGCCATTCAAGTGATACAGAGCATCATTCTAATTGTGACTTTCTTCTTTAACAACCAATCAACTTCATCATCAAACAACCAGCCAGCCTTTCCCTGGCAGATTTCTACTGAGGAAATCGGGCAGACTTAAATCAACTGGCTTTAATCAAGGAAGAGCTGAACATCACCAGTGATGGGCCAAAATGTCACCATGCTCCTCCCAAAGCAACGGATTGAAGGAACACACCATTTATAAACTGTTTCTGCCCACAATGCTTCATGATAAGCAAAGTAAAAATGAAACAACTCATCTTGAGGGGACACCCTCTAAAACCAGTGACTTGTACTCTTGGAAATGTAGGTCACTGCCTCAGCCACTTTTCTCATTGTGAGATAAACTACCGGACTCCTGAAGTTAAAGAAGGAAAGGTTTATTTCGGGTCACAGTTTGTGGAGGTTTCACAGCAGAAGGGCAGTGGGGAAGAGAAACAGCCCACGGGGAGGCAAGCGAAGGCAGCCTTGCAGCAAGCACCAAGCTCCGTGCAGCAGGCCTGCCTCCCTTCCTCCCCTTCTACTGCATCCAGGCTAGGAGCCTATTGATTGGTCCACCTCCACCCGGGGTGGAATTTCCATTATGTTCTCCCAGTGCCACGCTAATTTCAATCAGTGAACTAATTTAGTACCACACACCCTTAACCCCTGCATCGCACACCCTAGATCCATCTCTGAAAAGCCCACCTATGAGTGCCTGAGGCTTTGCGGGGACATCTAGACACAAGCCATGACAGCACGAAAGACGAAAAGGCTGGCTCATCTTAGACGAGAGAGAGGCCGGCTGACAGTGGTTCATGACCGTGGACTCGGACCACAAGTGAGATCTGACTGCAGAGCCCACGTTAAACATCAAGTATCACCGCCCTTCCACGTCCTGAATTTAGCAACTCTGCTATGGTTTTATCAGAGTTGGAGTGAATGTGAGAGATGCACGTTGAAGTGTTTAGGGATTTAAAGGCTCAAGCTTTCTGCTACTATCAAATCATCCATAAAAAAAATGCATGTTGCATGTAGCTGTATCTTTACCATATGCATACTTATATGCATTTAGATATACACACACATAAATATAAAAAGGATAATGATATGCAAATGTGGCAGAATGCTAAGAACTGGTGTATCCCAATCAAAGGTGCACAGGAATCGGTGTTTTATTCTTGCAATGTTTGTGGAAATGGTTTTTCAAAATAATAAGTTAAAGAGGTCCTTTCTCGTTTTGTCAAGGCACCCATGTAAAACTGATTTCTAACAACAGCTCTGATTAAAACCAAGGACCAGACAGGAGAGACGCTGACTGTTCCCCCAGCTGGGGACCTCCATTCTTCCCCATCCCACGTGTCTCTGCAGAGTTCATCTCTTACCCAGTTGGCCAGCTGCTCACAGAGCACCGTACTCTCCCAGACCTACCATGTGTATCCATGTGCTTCTCCGCCTACCGGCTCCTCCCTGCTAGGTGACAAACTTCCTGAAGACAGAGACCAGAGTCGTTCTGCTCACATGTCAACCCCACACCACCACGATGCCTGGCATAATTAGCCTGGCATGCTGCAGAGAGGAGGATGGAGGAAGCTGGCATTTATAGAAACGGCTCTATCAGCCTCTGGGCTGTTCGCTGAACACGCCAGGCACATTTCGCAAGCTCAGGGACATCACTTCTGCTGTCCTCTTTGCCTGGTCATTCCCTGCTCCGAAGTCCCCTTCCTTCCCACTTCCTTCCTGTCTTTCAAATCTTTGTGAAGATGGCACTTGCTGTATGATGGCTTTCTTGACCATACTGCAAATTGCAAGACCCAGTTCAACCTCTAGATGGTCCTTGTTTGCATCTTTGTTTTATTTTTCTCCAGAGTATCTACTAAGACCTAAAACATGACCTACCTGATTTATTCGGGTACGGTCTGTGTCTCCCAGTACACTGGAAGATTAACTTCCTGAGCACAGGGTTTTCTTCATTGCTGTGTTAGACTAATATCTAACACACAGCAAAAACTCAATCGGTATTTTAAAGAGTGTCTGCTATGTAAAATTAGATTTTTAAAAATTGCCAAATTTTTCTATGTCCAAATTTTTATCTCACATTGTTTCAAATATGCAAAATTCCCAATTATTAATGCATAGGAAAGATTATCTTTTGTCCCAAGACTATAAACTTTCTAGTTTGGGGGCATTAAAAATACTCTTACTTTTTCAAAAATGATAGTTGTAATATACAATAACTATTTTTTTTTTCTCAGTGGCTTTATTTGCCAAGATGCGAAAAGGTCAAATCTATCTAATATTTTTTAAAGAAATTTTACTGGTCTATTAACTATAAAAGTCTGGAAACTACTGACATAAAATAATTTATCAGAATATCCTTAGCCCAACAGACTCTCAATAAAACTAATCCCGCCCTTCGGAAGTCCTGCACTGAAGCTAAGCCAGGGTCTTTGCCAGCTTCACGCCACGGTTCTGCTTGCTCTGCATCCTCCGTTGAGCTGCCTTTCCCTTTCCTTCATCCCTCCAAATCCTTCCCTTCCTTCATACCAAATCGACCTAAAATCAAGACGCCTTCTCCTACCGCTCAGGCCTGCATCCATCCTCCTCGTTAATCTCTCGCCCCTTAGCTGGCTTGGCTACCCATGCAAGAAACACTCTGGGGAAATTTGTTTTGTTTCGTTTTGTTTTGTTTGACTTGTTTCACAGTGCTGGGAAATGAACCCGGGCCTCACACATGCTGGACAAGTGCTTTCCCACTGAATTGCATCCCCAGCCCTATGTTGGGAGATTTTTAAGACACCTTCCAGCATGTCAGTGCAGTTTAGGAGAACCGGAATTTGTAAGACTGAAGCACAACACTAGTGTTTTTGAAAAATCCTCCCCCATGATACTGACACACAGGCTGACCCGGGAATAACGCATACTCTGGAGTCTGAGGTCAGACTGACACTTTATGATTAAATTTAAATAAAAATTATCTGTGCCTTGTATGACTTCCTTTAGGGAGCGCAAGAATACTTGCTAAATAGGAATAAGTTACTCTAATCGTTGCATATAGAGATAACCACAGTAGCTGCATAATCATAGTAGTTGCATGTTTATCTTAAGACTTCCCAGGAAACCTCCCGTGTGTGTGCCATGTTCAGTCTTACACACGAAGGCCTTGATTTTGAAACAAACCCTTTCAAATGCAGTGGCAGTAACCTGACCCAGATATACAGACACACTTTGAAAAACTGTGTATTATAGGAAGGCAAATATCGAAAGTAACATACTTAAGCGTATTGAAACAGGCAGCAACCAAAACTTGCCTTAAGAAAGTGAACCTAAATACTCACCAACTGATTGTTCTCCGCCATGGCCAGCTGCAGCGCCAGGAGCATGGAGTCTGCCCCACAGATGGTCGCTCTTTCGGAGCTGCCGAGAACACGCCAGCTTTTCCTGAACGCTCTAAGCATAGCCAGCACGGACTTCTGATTGAGCACAGCCATGCCCTGGAAGTGGGGCAGAGCACAGCAGTCAAGGGCTTCTGCCCTGGAAGGTAACACGCACCACCTCAAACATACTTCAAGGGCCAGGGATTTAGCTCAGTGGCTTAAGCGCCTGCCTGGCAAGCGCAAGGTAGTGAGTTCAATCCCCAGTACAGAAGAACAAGTCGTGAGCGAGGGGTCATCTCATGTTTACCAAGCCTACTTTTAATTACATTTAGGGAAACAGGAAAATACAATTTATGCCCAACTGTAGTTTCCTCTCCTTTAGTTTTCGTAAGCCCAATCTTTTAAAATAATAAAACCCAACCTCCGGTTCTGAAACTTCACACAAAACAGACGTGCAAATTCTGTGGGCTTGTAATTATAGAACAGACAGAAATGATTAAAGCTGGACTGAAAAATATTTGTCTTGAGATAGATGATCAAATCTGTAGGAGAGTGTTAAAAAAAAAAAAAGCCTATTTCTTTCCATCTCGAAATTGTGCCAAAAGTGGTCTATTTTTCCAACCCTTTGAATCTAGGCCAGTTTTGTGACTCGATTTGACCAAAAGGACGTGAAAAGAAAGACATACAGGGAATTTTGAATCAAGTCCCGAGATTTGTGCAGAAGAGTTAAAAGCCATTCTTTCAAGCTCACCTCCTGAATAATAAGAGTAACTCCCAGCACTGAACTGTTTGCACAAACAATACAGTTCTCTTGACCTTGGATTTCCTTGTGAGTCTGGAATGTGGGTATGTGCCAGACGGACCAGACCTGTGCATTCATCCTCCCATAAAAATGCTGGCACTGTCTCAGAAGCTTCCCTGGCAGAGAGCACTTCACCTGGGTGGTGACATCTTGTCACTGGGAGAATTCAGCATGCCCTGCGTGACCCAACCAGGACAAGACTTGGAGAAGTGTGATCCGGACCTCCTGTGGATGGTTCCCTTTGCTTATGTTGCTTTGTGCCCTTCTGCTGTAATAATCTTTGAAACCTCCTAGCAAATCACATAATCTGGGGGTGATCTGGGGGGCTCCGAACCCAAGGCCTGAAAGCATGGGCTCTCACTCTTGCTGCTGTGAGACTGCTGTAGGAGGAAGTCCAAGCCATCCTGCTGGACAGGATCTCGAAGGCCAGCCAGCCAGGGCACTCAGACGGCAACTGGCACCAAGCCCAGACCTGCCCTGGGGAAGCCCACCTTGCCAAACAGCCCCACTCAACCTGCCAGGTGAATTTCAGCAATGTGAGCGAGCCCAGGCGGGACAAACAGAACCAGCTAGCTGAGTCCAACCCAATTCCTGACTTACAGAATCATAAGCCAATAAACAGGTCATTGTTTAATGCTATTAGGTGCTGAGGTGGCTCATAACACAGCAAATGGTAAACAAAACAGCCAGCCGTGATGGTGCACACCCGTGGTCCCAGCACTTAGAAGGCTGAGGCAGGAGGATCACCTCAAGTTTGAGGCCAGCCTGGGCTTCTAGTGAGTTCAAGCCTAGCCTGAACAAAGGCCAAGGGCCAGCTGATGGCACCCAGACTGTGAGGCTCTTCACAGAGTGGCTGAAGATGATGCCAGAGCACTTGGGTCTCAGCTAAGGGGCAGCGTCACAGTTCCTGAACTCTCAGAAAGTGGGCCTTTTGAATGTTACGATCTTCCTTGGGAAGGTTTTTCTTATGTGAAAAATAAGCTGTCACCAAGCCATGCTCTTAAATTATCAGAAAAAAATTTCCAGCTCAACCAAGATAACATGAATTTTTCCACACTGAGGAACATCCAGGGTTTCTGCTCCTCTAAAGCTACACATGGAATTCGAGGCAGTACAGCATGGTCACCGTCTTCCGTGTCTTTCAAGATCCAACCTGTCACGGGGTACTGGGGGGTGATGAAGAGACTTCGGGTTTGTGGGTATCCTCAGTGGGAGGGGGCGCACTTGCTGGAGGCATATAAACCTGGTTTGCTGTGATACGTGTGCTGTTCATGAACCAGAGGGGCTGTGACTGGTTACCGTTGTCTTCAGTTGAAATTTGATGTGTAGGACAGTAAAAGTGGTGACATGAGAATTTTTGCCTAATATCAGCGATGATTTGAAATCATCTGAGTCTTTGATTTATAGCTCTGCGACAGTTGAAAGCACCATAGGGAGATGATTTTAAAGCTCTGTAAGACAGTGCCCTTCTTTGTCTTTCAAAAAGTATTTCCCATGACTATCAGAGAATTTCCCAGAGGTTCAGTTAAACCTACTCCCTAGGTAGTCCATCAAGTTAATCTGAATGACTGATGCCGGCATTTGAGCCTACACACTTCACGGTTACACCTTTCAGAATAAACGTGTATATGGAAACACTGCAGTTCCTGAATGCTTCCGTTCGCCAGCAGTTTGATTTGCAAACAAAAGCATTCAGCAAATTTTGCTTCTGTTCGCAAACTCTGCATCATGTGACAAACAGGACCACGGCCATCTTCCCCAAAATTGTGAAACAAGTTTATAAACTGAAATATATCTGTAACTGTAAAATCACTATAACTGATTTTAGTGGTAATACTTAAAATTGAGATAGTAGACATCTCTTGTGTTTTCGTGTAGATTGTTAGAATAGTATTTGCCATATTGATGCTACATATGATTACAGCTCTGCACTGATCCTATCAAGTTGAAAAGTTCAGAGGTTTGGATTTTGGTCTTTAAAGTGAAAGCCACCAGCAGATGTAGGTTTAATGGTTGTACTACATAGACTTACCTAATTTATTACCAGGAAATACTGTTAAAATAAACTTACTTTTCCTTATTCTTAATTTGCATATCAAAGATACTTAAATTTTTTAAAACGTATTCAAGTATTCGTATATATTATACATCCATAAATAAATTCCATCATTATTAAAGTGTATTTTTCATGTATTCTTCATGAATCTGGTATATAAGAATAAAAGATTTTTCAGAACATTAAAAAAAAAAAAGGCTAGCCTGAACTACATAGCAAGACCCTATCTCAAAAAAATAAATAAATAATAAAAAATAAAATAAAACATAAAGAAGATAACCATCCTCAAAAAAAAAAAATAAATAACCATCCTCCTGAAGCACCTGTATCACTATCTTCACCCTGTACTGGGGAAAATAACGCCCTATGTCATTCCACTAATAAATGGCCAGAGATTAATCCCTAGATTTCTAAACTCATAAGATGGACTCAAAGATCACTGTATTTCATAACTTCTAACATAGACAAAAACCTTTTCAAAATAATTGGATTTTTTTGTTTTTAGTAAGGTTTTGGCTGTATAATTCAGGCTAGCCTTGAACTTGCTTAGGGAGCCCCGGCTGGCCTCAAACTCATGGCAATCCTCCTGCCTCAGCCTCCTGAGTGCTGGGATTACAGGCCTGCACCACCACACCTGGCAGTGTGAACATTTTATATACCAAGTCCATACAAGGTGGCCGCTCCTTTCACTGATTTTAAAAACATCCCTGGTAGGTTTTTACCTACTTTCTTTTAGCTACTAGTCTCTCCAACACAGTCACATGTTCATGTGATGTTTTCCATTCACAATCACCCCTTTTCTAACCCTTTTCTTCTGTTTTGATATAGAATGAAGAGACTCCCAAATGTGTACTAGGCATCTTGGGCTTGTTCAAGAAAAATAACATATGCCATTTACAATAACATACTATGGCCATAATCTGTGACACACTTTAAAGGGACAGGTAGAAAACCATAAACAGTAATTCTCATAAATACCTAAGTGTTATACTTCTCTTCACTACATTTTCTCAAAAGAAAAAAAAAAACAGAAGTGAAAAGGTAAATAAAGTAACAGCTTCAGTGATAAAATTAGTTTGCCTAGAAAACATTTGTAGCAGATTACTTACTGGTATAATTTAAAGGTATTAAGAATTTAGACCACAGGGACCAGGGATGCAGCTCAGAGGCACATTGCCTGCCTGGCAAGCACAAGGTCCTGAGTTCGATTCCCAGGACCAAAAAAGAAAAAAAGTCTAGATTGCTATAAACAAAAGCTCATCTAGAATTAATCATTATGAACCCTGACTCAACCACTGACAGCTATGAAATCTTGGCAAAATGATATTGTTTGCCTCTTTCTCAGCTTGCTTGTATGGAAAATAAAAGTAGATCCTAAGGGCTGGGGATTTAGCTCAGTGCTGTAAGCATGTGCCTGTCAAGCACAAGGTCATGAGTTTAATCCCTGGTACCAAAAAAAAATAGATCTTATGTCACAGTCCTTGGGAAGAGCAGATGACAGAAACATAAGATGTTAAAGCACTGGCTGGTACATGATGCAGCACATTAACTACTACCATGCATGACGTTTTGAATTAAAATTGAATGTATGTTATGGTTCAGATCTAAAATGTCTCCAAAAGTCTCACATACTCAGAAGTGAGTCCTTTGCAGGTAACTGGATGATAGGGGTGTGTTATGGATTGTGTCTGGGTGTCCCCACAAAACCTCATGCAGTCATGGGGGTAGGCCTCGAGAGTTTGTGAATGATGCATGGTCCAATGCTGGGACTACGGGCACGGCCTATATATAACGTAACAGACAGAAAGAGCCTTCTATTCACTCTCCCCATTTTTGCTCTTGCTGCGTTCGCTGTCTTCTGCTGCCATGAACGGTTGCCCCTCTGCCAAGTACCACCCTGCCTTGGACCAGCTGAGTGTGGTCCACAAAGTGTGAGCTAAATAAATCTTTTCTCCCTGGCTTTTCCTTTCCCTCTTTCTGTTTAGTGGCTGCAATGGGGTGAGCAGCTTTCCCCTGCTATGCTATTTTGTGCCTTGGAGGCAGCCAGCCATAGACTGAATTCCCTGGAACATGAACCAAATTAAACCTCCCACCTTTAAGCTGTGGGTATTGGATTATTTGTCCCATCCACAGGAAAGTGAGTAGTACAAAGAGTAACACTATTGGTGACACAAAATCAAGAGTCTCATCTAGGGCTCAGCAGACATTTGGAAAAGGGACAAATGCTAATTATTTAAGACATGTGAACCACACAATCTGTGTCTTAACTCACATATTCAGCTTGACCTCATAGGGTGAAAATAGCAGGACATAATACATAAACAAATGAGCAAAGATAGCTGGGCTTCAATAAAACTTTACTTGTGGACACCAAAATTTGTATTTCATATCGTTTCTATATGTCGTACAAGTATTCTTCTTCTAATTCCTTACCAATTATTCATGTAATGAGTAAAATCCATTTTGAGCTCAGGAGCTGGCAGCACAAAAATAGGCAGCACGGGTAGTCTATGAATCTCTGGTCCAGTCCCAGTTCTCCCAGTCACTCTTGCAGCGATTGTGAAAACCATAAGCCTCACAAAACTTGGCCATGCAGAGTAAGAGCTCACCACGGAAAGAACAGGAAATTCTCCATCCCTTCTACTTACCTGCCAGCCAGTTGTGAGGACTCCAGGTAACACTGAAGATGCAGGCACTCTGAATGGCAGGTTGCACTGGACAAAAACAGCCATAGAAGACAGAAACAGTAATACACACTTGCTTTTCAAGACTGGATTCCAGACTTTTTAACCTGGCACTGCCCAGGTGATGTAGCTGAACTCCTGCCCTGTCCTATTGTTGTCTAACTTGAGCACAGAATGACTCTTCAGGTGAGCTGGCTGAAACCAGCTGAATCTAAGCTGTCAGAGTGACCACCACAGACCCTCTGACTCTGTTATAATCCCATTTGCAGGCTAAACAACACATGCCCCAGTGCCAGGACAAAAGACAACTGCCCTAACAGCAGGAAAGAACTATTTAATTTAATTTTCCAGAAAACCTCAGGTCACCCCTAGAAAAGGCATGAGTATTCCTCTCCTTTATAGATTCACCCTCTCTCTCTTTTCTTGTACCCTCTATCTATAATCTACTGATCCCCAAGGGTCAAGAAGTTGATCTGTGACTTTATCTCCCACTTTTTCCTATTCCTGACCAAAAACAAAACTCTCCTTCAAGGCTCAACCTCCTTCAGTCCTGTCACTGGTTCCCCAATTCCAAGAGGGAAAAGGAGCCAGTTTGGGGCCAAAAATTGGAAACACAGAAGCTACACTGGTGCAAAGAAATGTCAAACAGAAAGAAAACTGTCACTGGCAGGCATTGTCAGATGACTGAAAGAACACTTTCGATTCAGATCAGGATTCACATCCACCATTAGCTGCAAATCCTTTGTATTTAAAACCTCTAGTGAGCATACATTTATAATTTCTATCTAACAGAATGATGACTTTGCAAAAGGAAAGGTGACCGAGCGACAGAAAGAGGTGTGAGGGAAACGAGGACGGAAAAAAGAATGAGATGTGTTATGTATATGCACCAACTCCCCAAGGGAATGTAATCATTATGTACTGTAAATATAGAGTAATAAAAAGTAAAACAGAAAAAAACAAGAATCATGAGACGTTGGTGAAACAAGTATACCACTCGCCGGGCGCTGGGCACTTGGTAGGTGCTCAGTAAAAAGTGGCAATCGATGCTGTCACTGTCAGGTGACAAGTGCAAGTCCCAAGGGTCCCTTGGAGGACACTTGAGGAGAAGCTGAGGGATCGGGGTCCGCGCAGGTCGGGTCAGCCCCGGTGTCCCGCCGCCCGAGACGTCCTCGCGAGCCGCAGCCTGGATCAACCCTCAAAGAGCGACAGGCAGGAGAGGAGGAGGAGAGAGAGAGAGACTCACCTGGCTGCGCGGAGACCCGTGAAGCGCAGAGTCCCGTGAGCAGACGTCCAGCCGCGCAGCTGTTCCACTGTGGCTCCAGGGACAGCGGCCGACATTTCAAATCTCGCGCTAAGATGCGGCAGCCAATCGCCGCTCGCGCCCTCTGACCCGGAAGGAGAGCCGGCGCACTCCTGGAAGCCCCGTGGAGAGGCCATCTCCGCATTTCGCTTCCCCGCGACCTCGGGTTCGTATTGCGCGGGGAGTCTTGCGGATGGCACCGTGTCTGCGAGACTTCTTCCCATTGAGTTAGGGCCAAGGGAGGGGCGAGCTGGCTCGGGGAGAGGCGTCAGGGCTCACTTCCGGGACCCCTCCTTCCCTGCTCCGGCGGCGTTAGGGGGATAAGTGCGGCCCTGTGAGTGCGGGGACCTCGGCTGCCGAGCACTGCGGGAGGGCTGGCCCTGAATCCCCTGCCCTCGGGTCTCCTGCACTTCCACCCCGCTCTGCTCCGGTGGGCGTCGCCCATGCCCGGCCCGGGATCCCTTCTGTAAGATCTTCAATTTAAGAGGCCCCGTACTTGGGCCTTAGGTGATGTTTGGTAAGACACCCCTTACTCGTGTTCGTCCCTGAGTCCAGCCGCTTTTAGGACAACTCTTGCGTCTGGCAGGTAACAACAATAATCACTAAAATTTGTGAATCTCACATAGGGATGCTGCTTCCAGAGGGCACACTAGACCCTGACAGTTTAGCCTTGTGTGCCTGGTTTTATGAATATTTTTAGGTAGCACATTTTAGCATTCTTCCCTGCAGATCGTGTATTTTGGGGTGTGTGCTCGTTTTTTTCTTTTTTGACACGGGGTCTCGCTGTGCAGTTCAGGCTGGCATCCTCCTGCCTCAGCCCCCGGAGTGCTGGGATCACAGGCATACACCACTACTCCTGGCAAGGTTTTGTGGTTTGTACCCGCTTGGGTTATATAGCACTTTTCATACGAGGCATGACCATCCCTGATTGTGATCTCCTTTAAGGCTGGAGGAGGGTGCTCAGCACATAACAAAGTTTTTCGCATCTCAATTTTGCTTATAATTCTGGAAAATTAACTCCCTAAGGACTCAATTTTATTAGTAAAAGGGGGACCATAGGTAGCACCGGTTTGCAGTTGTGCAAATCGGTGATATGACAGTATCAATACACTGCCTAGCATGTAGTGCTCCATAAATGTTAACTGTTATTAATCTTTTTTAATGTATTTTCTATTGAGAGGATCCTTCTTGAAGTGCTGACTATATCCTTTAGTTAATCAAGTCAGAATTTTATGGTGTTTTATCTGTGGGTATCTCAAATGTGGAAAAGAGGAAGCCAGGGAGCAAGTACTGAATTATTAATAGACTGGGTTTTTTTTGTTTTGTTTTGTTTTGCCTGCAGCTTCTGTCCCTTGATAAATTCTGGAGATGTTTATTTTGAACTTTCTGTAACACTGTAACACCTGAATGTATTTTGATTCATTTGTGAAATGACCGACACTGCCCATTTCTGTTATATCTGCTGTAATCCACAGTTCCTTGAAGTTGTCCAGTGGAAGATTTATTCTTAGAACTGTTCAAGTTTGACCTACAGAATGAAGCAAGATGCCACAAGGAATCCTGCATACACTGTGGATTGTGAAGATTTTGTGCATGTGGTAGAATTTAATCCCTTCGAGAGTGGGGATTCGGGAAACCTCATTGCGTATGGTGGCAATAATTACGTGGTGATCGGCATGTGTACATTTCAGGTTAGTCTGCAAAGGGCAGCGAATGGCAGGGAAGGTATTTCACTGGTAGGAAAATTTATACAAGCCACAGCCAAACTTTGAAAATACTGAGTTTGATTGTTAAAAAAAGAAATGGTGCGAAGATCCGAAGGAAGAGCTACCCAGTGACATACCCTTGAGATATGTGCAAACGGAGTGCTCTTTGCCCTCATGATTAGAATTGAAATATTCTGGTGATTAAAGGCGATGAGTATCTGAGCGACAGGCTCTGCAGAGGAAATACCAATGCAGTAATACCAAATTGCAGTTTTCTTCTTTGGCACGGCGAGCAGGTGATACTGAGGTCCTAGATGATCTGCAGGAACATTTCAGCTCTAATGATACTCGGCTTTCCTGTTAAACCTGCCATACGCACATTTTAAGTACATTTCTAGAGTATGCAAACTAGGATCAAAGGAGCTGCTAGGAATTTCTGTATTGCCCTTGAATTCTGGAGACAGAATGCCTAGGCGTTTACTTCTGCATGGCCATAGCTCTTAACAAGCAGGTACCTAGCCTCTCTCCTATAAATGCAAGGGAAATAATGCTTAATAGGGTTTATGGGGATGTGATGAGTCGGTTTACATTCGATTGTAGACGGCATCTGTACATTGTAATCACAGTGTTTTTGGTTCTCCGTGGCCTGGGCCACGTTGACAGTCATAGCCCATTGCTTCGCAGTGTGCAGGTCCCAGGGTTTCCCACAGGGAAGCCAGCCTGCTTGTGAGAGACTAAACAGTCTCTTGGACCCACTTGAGTCTCTTTCTTAAATCCTTTTATACCAGAGTATCGATCATACAATCATATTTCTCAGATTATAACCTATTGATAGAATTTACCAATGACCAGTTTTCAAAGATTTAAAGTAACTTTATTACTGAAGTAAAGTGATACATTATTAGAAAAATGATTTACTCTTTTACTTAGGAGGTAGTAGTCTTGGCTGGGCATGGTGGCACGTGCCTACAGTGCTAGCTAGCACTTAGGAGGCTGAGGCAGGAAGATTACTGCAAGTTTGAGGCCAGCCTGCACTACATAGCAAAACCTTGTCTCAAAAAGACCAAAAGAAGAAAGGAGATAATTTTTACATCAAAATGCAGTTGAGCATTTTATGGTACACTATGTATAAAGCTACACAAATTTGATATATATTGATATTTATCCTAAGGAGAAATATGAGTGAAAGATGTCACTTTGCTAGCCTGAGTAAATGTGAGCACTCTAGTCAGCAGTCCCACACTGTCCGTTTAGGTAGGGGGAGGAGTTTCCAGCCTAGGTCTGACCCTTGTCCTGACTTCAGCTGGACTAGCAGATTAGGATCATCAAATGTCCTGTGATCAAGACCAAGAGTTGAGCAATCTTTTTCAGGTGTTCTAGAGGTGAAAGAATTGGGCTGGATAAACCGCAGTCTGCTGGATTGAAATTCTTCCTTTGGCCTTAAGCGCGTGTGGTGGAGGGCGCCTGAGAGCAGCTCCCTCGGCTAAGGCTTAGCAAGCCACAGGCTGTAGGAGCAGTTTTCATTTCCTGCCTGTGTAGTACCGCCTGGCCTCCCTCCTAAATCCAGAGTAGCTCTCATCACTGCCTATCCCGTGCACACTGCCCTTTTCATTGGCCCAGTGGCAGGCAGCGCTGCCAGGAAAGAAGGTTTCACGGTGGCACACAAAGCCCAGACTGTGTTATCCTTGTGACTGCCCAGCAAAGCCGGGGTAGAGCTAGGCGGCATGAGCGCCTGTCTGGCAAGCACAAGGTCCTGAATTTGATTCCCAGTACCAAAAAAAAAGAATTCCACGTATGATTTGAGAAACAAATACAGAAGCTAATTTTTGCCACTGTTACAGTACTATAATAGTATGTCTTTTTATGTGAAAACTCCATTTTTAATAGAGCAATTGTCAAGTGTGGAAAAGTAGATGTAACCCAGAGTGTCAAGTCAGCTCTTCTTAGCCTCCTAAGCTTGCTTCAGAACAGCTCAGTGGTTGCCGCACTGGCATATCCAGCCTTGGTGATGCCTCAGAGCACGAGTGCTTCAAGACGAGAGCATTCAGCAGAATTGTGCTTGCATTCGCTGGTTTAAGTCAGATGCCAAACTCAACCCCGGCCATCTTCCCATACAAACACAATCGCCGCCACCTTCCCCCAGATCGTGAAACAGATTCAGTTGGAGAACCAGAGCACACTGAATTAGGTGTGCAGCCATGGTCACACAAGTTAGGAAGTAGTACGGTTTGGCAGTGTTTTCCTTTCCTTGGTAAGTGTATTTCTGTTGCATTTTTGGAAAAATTTTTTGCTGTTAGGTCTAAATTCACCTGAAATTTAATTGCAAAGAGTCTCTTAAGTACACTACTTAGGGAAGGATGTGCATGAGACATGAAAAGTAAAATGAATCCCCGTGTTTCTACCACCTCGTCTAAGGAGTAGGACTTTAGGGGTTCTCTTGATACCCCTGGGATTCCTTCCCTTCCTGCCTTCCCACTGCACCACTCAGAGGCAGCCATGTAGGAAGTCCTGTGTTTCTGACCCTCTGTGTTTCTTCATACCATTAGGTTATGTGCAGGGATTCCAAACCAAATACTGTGTTGTTTTTCGTGTTTTAAATTTCCCATCAGTGATACCATTCTTTGTTATGTTCCGCTGTGGTTTGCACTATTGCGTACCAGTACACTGTCAGGTTCCTGCTGGACCACTGCGTGGTGTCCTAGACTGCATCCCCACTCAGCCATTCATGTATCACTCGGTATTTGGGTTACTCTTTAAGTTTTCCAGTGTTAAAAACATTACTGACATACATGCATGTCCTTACCATGTTTTCAGCTTATGATTCTGTACCTCCTTTTATTTTTCCCTCTTTGTTTGGAAGATTTATGTGCTGTTCCTCATTTTTTGAATGATTGCCAAAGACACTGGGATGTCTACACGTCATCGGTGTAGAAGTCAACGTCTCTAACTTTCTTCGTGTGGAAGACGGGGACCGCTCCCATTTGATCTGCCCCGCTCCAGATGTATCACTGTCCAGTATTTTCCTTGTCTCATTTTTCTTTTTGTTTTAACACACTCTGTTTACATGTGGTGTGAGGTAAAGATTCAGTTTCATCCTCGCACATGTGAATGTCCTTTTTTTCCATCTCCATTTATTGCAAAGACTGTTCTTTCTTTGTGTGTGTTCTTGGGACCTTTATCAAAAATCAGTTGCCTACAAATATGTGGCTTTTCTCCTGGATGTTCTAATGTGTTTCTCCTAGTCAGTGTGCCCTTGTATGAGAATTGTGCTGATTCGGTTATAATTCTTTTTAAAATTTGCTTGGTTATTCATAGTAATCTCTTGTTGCCTGTCTTATGCCCTTAAACTTGTATCTTTCAATAGCTGATAACTCTTGAAATCTGATGTTTTGTAGGTTTGATTTTGCTGCTTGTTGTGGTTCATGGCACTTTTTCTTTTCTGTCTTGGTTTTTTTTTTTTTTTTTTTTTTTTTTTAGGCAGGGTCTCACCATGCAGTTCAAGCCGGCCTTGAGCTCACTTTGTAGTCCAAGCTGGCCTCAAACTCACAGCGATGCTCCTGCCTCAGCCTGCTGAGTGCTGGAATGAAGGTGTGTGACGTGCTGCTTTACCCATCTGAGAGCCCGAGTTGGGTTGAACTGTGTCTGGAGATTCTGCAGCCAGGGTCGAGGTAGTTCACCTAGAGGCGAACGGTCTTTATTACTGTCAGGTGCTTGAGGCCACCACCAGCATATCACCTCTTTGAAATAAGTTCTTTGTCACTGTCTGAACTGTGAATTCAAGCTTGTACTCATACTAGGCCCAGCAAACAGTTGAGACTTTCCGCAGCTGCTGTTTCTCGGTCTCGGCCTCCACCTGCTGCAGCTGTTTTGGACGAGCCTCCCCCACCCCCCAGGCCCGCGCTTCCCCTCTAGGGGCCCTGGCTGGTGAAGGTCTGCAGTGGGCCGCCTCAGCGCAGCACTGAGCCTGTCTCTAGGCGCGGCCACGGCCCTCGGAGTGGCTGCAGGCCCCGCGCTCAGCTGCCTCTCTGGACTTGGACTTCCCATTGTTGTTAGGAGAGCTGCTTCAGTTCTCGTCTACATTGCGGAGAGAAATGGCTGAACTGAAATACTTTTCCTTACCCTCTCATGAGGAGTAGCAGAAATCGTCTTAGTAGGACAGAGCTAGGTAGATAAGGTGGCAGTACTCGTTTGGAGGCAGAGTAGGTTCTGAGACCAGGTCCCCTTGCATAGGCGCTCTGTGCGGATTCTAACGGCGCAGAGGTGACGTCTTGGAACCTGTCAGGCGCAGCGTCTCACGCTTCGACTGTTAGAAAACGCATTTGCTATTAAAAGGAAACTGTCGTCTCGTAAGGAAAGGTAGAGTGTGCATAGCATTTGGATTCAGCTGTCCTAGAGATTCTGTGAAGCTTACACAACCTTCAATTTCTTTTTTGTATTTTTTTAAATTCTGATTTGCTTTTGAACTCAGGTACATGACTTCTGATAATTTCTTCAATATGCTATAACTCAGAGTAATACACTGACTCCCCTAAAACAGCATTTGCTGTGTACACGTAGGAAGAAGAAGCAGACATTGATGGCATTCAGTATAAAACTCTGCGGACATTTCACCACGGAGTGAGGGTCGATGGCATAGCCTGGAGCCCGGAGACCAGACTTGATTCACTGCCGCCGGTCATCAGGTAAGCTTCCAAGTTTAAGATGCAGCGTTTACCAGTGTTCTTCCAGTGTGTCAGGTGATCCAAGTGTGACTGTAGACCCTGTCTTCTTCCATGCCCGTCTTCCCCAAGTGCAGATGATTAGCTGTGTGCTGTCCGCTGCATTTAATACTGCAGGGTCGCCGTCTTTGACGTGACGTCAGTGTGCGTCTGAAGTGATACCCCAATGGTGTTCTAGGTGTGGACTGCAGGGCTCTTTATGCTAGTGATTCACCTGAATCACTGAGTCCTACAGGGTCTTCACTGACTTTACCGCCTTAATAATTGAAAATACAATTCTATTAAAGGAGCTAAATTTGTTCGGAGCCTTCCTGCTCTATGCAAAAGCCAAGTTCACATTTTCATGTTTAACAGCACAAAATTTGGCCCTAGGTTTGATTCCTAGTACACACTGCAAAAACAGGAAGCCGGGGAGCGGGAGGGGCTGGTTTCCGAAGCGATTTCACTGTCCCACGGTCCCCCCAGTAACACCGGGCTGTCTGGATTGTCTGGCTGTCCTGCATTGGTTACTGCCAATCTTGTTACTTTTGCCACCCAGCATTTTCCGTTTGAGATCGTCTTCCTGTGAGAAGTCTTGTCTACGGCAGAATTGTGAAGGTGTTCTTTTTCCTCTAGAGGCTAAGGAAGCTTGTGCTAATGTTAATCTAGGCAACTGCTTCTGTCAGCATCCGTATGCCAGTGCCAGCAGCTGCTGGGGTGTTCGTTCCCTTTCTATTATGAGGACGTGTTCACTGTATCTGGAAGTAGACAAGGGTGATTCTCTTTGCAACTTTTAGCCAATTTCAAAAGAGATGGGAGAACTCTTTTTTTTTGGAGCTAGGGTTTCACTGTGTAGTGCAGGCTGCCTTGAACTTGTTTGTGTAACCCATGCTGGTTGAACTCAGGACCATCCTCCTGCCTCAGCCTCCTGAGTGTTGGAATTGGTTTATTTTTTGCTGTGTAGTTGAGGCTGGCCTCAAACTCACAGCAGTCCTGCCTCAGCCTCCTGAGTGTTAGGATTACAGGCGTGCACCACCATGCCCAGTTTTTTTTTTTATGTTTTGATTTTGAAAGATTCTCCTTGGACTGGGAGTTTAGCTCAGCAGCCTAAGTGTCTGCTTGGCAAGTGTGAGATGGAGATTCTCCCTAAGTTGCCCCATTTGGGCTCAGACTCAAGTTTCTCCTGCTTCAGCCTCCCAAAAAGCTAGTGTTACAGGTGTGCACCCCACAGCTGGCTTTTGAATTAAGTTTTGTGACTTTGCTTTAACCTGGATACTCTGTTGCTAGGTCCTATACTTATTTCCCTCATCGTTTGGAGCTTGTTTTCCTGACCTTTTTTATTATGTTTGCTGCAATTTATCATTTCAGGATTTTTTCGTTTGCTTCATAGTTTTTTAGTAAGCTGCCTCAGATCTTTCTTGCAACTATGCTAATATAAGTAATAAACTCAGAAAATGTTACCCAGCCATTAATTTTAAAAACAAGGGTTGTAAGTAGTTCACTGGTAGAGTGCTTGCCTAGCATATACAAGGCCTGGGTTCCATCCAAAGGACAGTATTTTTAGAATAAGCTGATAGTGTAATTTTGTTTTTTTCAAGTAAACTATATATTTTTATCCTAAAAATAACACAAGCTTAACATAAAATTTAGAAACATAGGAATATAAAAGAAAAAGTTCACATACATCCAGTACTCTTTTTAGTATTTATGCATAATTCTCCAAAATTGTGATTCGGCTTTTAGACACCTTTTTTCTTCGCACACCCTTCAGAGTGTTCCAGAGCAAACAGGAGAGTTTTCTCCCCGACTGCAGCGGGCTAAGAAGGCTGGCGGCTGAGCTCACTTGCCGTGGTCAGCGCCCACCTTCCTGGGGGGACCCCCTCCCCTGCTCTGTCCTCAGCCTGGACCTTGTGTCACTCTTAGCTTTGCCAGCCTGGTCTTCACATTGCTGCCAGCTCTGCTCTCATACTAGTTCAGCTAGTGGATGCCTTACCTACCCAGCAGTAGCAAAGACGTAGGGGAAAGGGGAGAGTCCCCCGCATTCGGGTACTAGTTAGACTCGGCTTTGACACTTCTGTGACTGAGGAGACAAGTCCAGAGTGTGCTGGCGTTTTGTGTGTTCTCTAAGTAAAATATTTAATTTGCCTCCTAACTTTGGTAAGTGGTGACTTTTTTTCCTTCCAGTGGATTTACAATGACCCTTCCCAAAGACAGGATTATTATTGTGCTAAAAGTTTGATAACCTGGTGGGAGGGCCAGTGACAGGTGACTTTTACATGTAAAGATTAAAATGAGGTTTGCTTTGGGTTTTTTAATTACAGATTTTGTACATCAGCTTCTGATCTGAAAATCAGGTTATTCACTTCAGATCTTCAAGATAAAAATGAATATAAGGTATGTTGACAGGTATAATTCACAAGTCTTTAGACTTCATTTTAAAATACTTGTTCATTTCTTGCTTTGTTAATTGTATTTATCCCTTTTTTTTTTTTTTAATTTGAGACGGGGCCTCACTGTAGTTCAGGTAGGCCCTGAACTCACTATGCAGCCCAGGCTGAGCTCGAACTCACTGTGATCTTCCTGCTTCAGCCTCCTGAGTGCTGGGATTACAGGCATGCACCGCCACATCCAGCATGTACTTATCCTTCTTTAAAATGACTTCATGCTCATCTTTCTGAGATGTAATTTAGGGTATCATTTCCTCTGTCACACAGTAAAATAGCTAGGTTCTTAATGACAGCTGCAGATTAAAAATCTAATATTGCGAATGAAATAGTAGGAAGAGCAAATAAGAGAATTAGAATCCATCGCCGGGTAGAAGAGTACAGTGCACACGTGGAGTAAGTGTTGACCTCCAGGAAACAAAGGGCTGCAGTATGGTCAGGAGCAGACACAGGCCCGGAAGCCCTGCAGGTTGGCCCAGCTCCACAGGGTTGGAACAGCGTGGTGGCGGCACGCGCGCTGACCCACTGTAGCCTTTTCCTGTCTGCATAGTTTGTGCGGTCACCACATTAGCCTGGTGGGATTCTGACCTTGGACTACGTGAACTCATTGAAAACCCTGAGACCACGCTTCACACAGAAGGAGCCTCACCTGTGTGTCTTCTAGTATTATAATAGCTTTTGAGTTGCGCCTAATGTATTTGCTTAAGAAACAGTATTACGGGGGCCCAGGGATTTAGCTAAGTGATACAAGTGCCTGCCTGGCAAGTGCAAGGTCATGAGTTCAATCCCTGGTACCAAAAAAAAAAAAAAAAAGCAGTATTGCTTCCTTGGCTTTCTAGTAAACTAGAAATATGTTACGAAGCAAAGTAACCTTTCCAGTCACTGAGCAGTGGAAAGCAGGCTCTAAACTATGCATGGTGAGCGTGCAGGACTGCCCATACTGCTTAATCCAGGGCTGCCCTGTGAGCAGCCGAGTAGATAAATGGCCCATAACCTTTTTACCTTTTAAAAGTTAATTGTTATAATAGACAGTACACATTTAAAGCTAATTTAGTTTATTGTGTAGACACTTTGGAGAATTATGAAAAGCCACTGGGTTTATGAAATGTTTAAACCAACTTTTTCCCCCCATGACACATTCTACATGGTGAGCAGTGTTGTATAAACTACCTTATTAACCTTAGAACTGAGGCCGGGTTTGAGAGCTTGGAAGGAGGCAAAGTAGCCCTGGAGAGTTAAGCACCTCGCAGGCCCGTTTAGGGCATCAGCTTGCGACGGCTTTGACACGCTACACCTTGCCTGCGCCCCCAGTGCCCTGTACCAGAGAGCGCTCCATCAGTCCTTTTGTGATCACAGGGGCTTTCTGTTTCAGCCATGGGTTTGTGACACTACTGTCGCCAGTGCTAACCGTCACCCTGAGCAAGTGATAAAGGCGTTAGGAGGTGAAGCTCATGTCACATGGGTGAGGGAGTCAGCGTGCACAGCAGCAGGTGTGCCTTAAGGGCCTGGCGGGCTGTGGCCACACAGGCCGCCTGGGTTTTTGTGTGAGCTCTGGGAGGAGGGAGGAGGGAGGGAGGTGATGTGAGGACAGGTGGAGTAAGCAGAGCCGCTGGGGCGCTGCAGGGGCCCACACTGGAAAGGCGAGGCGAGGCGAGGCTACCAGCGGTGTGTCAAGTGAGCGTCCTCTTTCCAAGATAGACTTCCCAGAAAAGTGGGTGTGGGAATCACAATTTAAAAATAGCAGATTGCTTCAGAAATATATGTAGGAAAAAAAGAAGCATGTAGGAAAAGCTTTTGAGGCTGAAAAGTAAAAAATACCAGTTAGGAATATTGGTGATTCTTTTGCTGTCTTCTTACAGACCTTCTCCTTCCTGTCAGGTTTTAGAGGGCCACTCGGATTTCATTAACAGCTTGGCATTTGACCCCAAAGAAGGCCAGGAAATTGCAAGTGTGAGTGATGACCATACCTGCAGGTATGTTGCTTAGGTCACAATCACATTTTTGAAATTTCATGTTATTTTAATGAGAATTATATTTTTAAAATTAGAAAAAAGTAAGGCTTTTATATAAAGTTCACAAGATGTTGTAAAAGAAGCATATTTTATTTAAAAGTGCAAGTAAGAGGATTAGGGATATAGCTCAGCAGTGCAGCGCCTGCCTAGCAAAGCGCAAAGCCCTGAGTTCCAGTCCTGGTACCATAAAAAAAGAAAATAAGCATGGGTAAGGTGCACACACATGAATTTCAGGACCAGTGAATTGAGTTCGCATCGCAGGTTGCAGACGCTGTCCGCACTGATGCTTGAGGCTCTCCCTGCCTCTTATTTTAGAGGTACACAGTTATAAAATCCAAGTATATGCTGGGTCAAATTCTCCAGCACCGGGCAAGCTCAGCAGCGTAATGAAAGGCCACCCCGTGTTCGGAAGTTACCCCATGGCTCCTGTGCACGTCAGCATCTGATAATGAGTGTAGGACTCCTGGGAATTGCGGTTTCGAGTCCGAGGTCTCAGATAAGGTTTGCTCTAGCTGCGATTCAGCGCCGTGGTCTTCCACACCTTCCCTGCTCGGAGAGCGTGTCAAGCTGGGGAGCATCCCCAGCAAAGAACAGGGGCAGGAGTGGGTGAGGCGAGCTTCAGCAAGGAGCAAGCCGGGCCGGGCTCGGGGTGGCCATCACTTCGTTTCCTTAACAGTGCTGTGGGCCAGAATTGCTCCACTGCTTTGTATGGTTAAATGTTTGACAAAGCTGGGTTAGAATCATTAGGGTTTACCAATCCCTGTAGAGACACCTATAAACTCTTAAATCTGTGTCACTTCTCTTTGGAAGTAAAGGTGCCAGCTACTGTTTAGACTTTTTGTCTTCTTTGTGTAGCTCATCTTTTTAAAGTTAGAGACATTATTCTTTCTGAGCTGCCTGTTAAAATTTTCATGGGAGACACACGAAAGACTTACATGATACTAGGATTCTAGAGCCCGTGTATGTACAAAGCCAAGTCTGTGGAGGGACCCGATGAATAAATGGGCCATTTTTAAGGTGTTAGATCACTGGGAATAAATGCCAGCATTTCTGTCCTCTAAGCAGGAACTCCACATGTCACAAGCATTTGCAGTAAGGAAAGTGGAAAGGGTGGAGGGGTGTGGGCGCAGCCTGGGACGGCCTGTGACGAGTGGGCACCTGGAGACAGGGATTTCACTGACCTGTGTTTTTTTCTTTTCTCATATATTTAACTTTTTTTTAAACTGGGAACATTCTCCAAAAAATATTGGGAGTTCACCCAGGTTGGCAACGTTTTTTAAAGTCTTACTGCCTCCTATTTATCATCTTACAAAGCAAGGATTTTAGTACTTTCTGAGGTAGACAGGGCCTGACTTGAGAGAAAGCTTTCAGTAGGGCGAAGGTTTTGAAAACCTCTGTGCAGCGCCCCTGCGGCCTCACTCTGCTGCCCCGTGGCTACACATATCGCCTTCTCGGCTCTGCGCTGTCTCGTCCCCTCCCGTGGAGGGAGAGTTTCCTGCCATTGACCTTAGCTTAGCTGACGCATGTTAGCAAGTGTGACCCAAGCGGAAGCCATCCCTCTCTGCCTGGTCTGACTTGAGCTTGTGTGGCCTGTCACCTGCTGTCAAGTGAGCATGTCCTAGGACCTGCTGGCCCCAGGGTAGGAAGCACTGGTCAGGTGGGGCCCACCCAGCACCATGGAACGCTTCCCTTGGATTTATGAGCAGAGAGTTCTGTACTTTTGTAAGCCACTGGGATTTGGAAGTTGATGTACAACATCGCGATGGTTCTAGCTGGGGAGCTAAATACAGAATTCATCAGTGCAGTCACAAGTCAGAAGTAAACCACAGCTTCGATGTGACAGCCAGCCCTCTCAGGCCAAAAGCTAAGTGACAAGGATGGAGTTTAAAAAAGTGTGGGAAGATTATACATGTCTTGTGCTGTCACAGCAATCAAAGAAAGAAGGACTAGTGTAAAGCAATGTATTTCAGGACCAGCTGCAAAGGACAGAACTGCCGGATTTCGGGGAGACACCCGGCAAAGGAGAGCGGTTAGGGTTAGGGTGAGAGCTGTGCCAGCCACGGTCAGTCTGTGTGTTGGTGGTCCGGGCATGTTAGTGAAATGCTTGTCCCACCTTGTCAAAGCCTTCGCCGTCTTGGGAATAGTTCTTTTTGTAGGTCATGCTGTGCTTTTACAAAATATGTTAAACAGTAAGTAGAAGAGCACTAAACAAATAGAGAACTTGCACAAAATTATAAAATAACTTATACTAGACATACACAAAGCATTTTCAACATCAGCACAATACGCAGTCATCTCAGTGAACGTGGAATTTTCTCTAGAATAAACTATACATTAGCCCTCAAAACAAATAACCAATAGATTTAGAAAAGTTGAAATCATATGAAGTATATTCCTGGACTTCCATGGACTAAAACTAGAGATCGAGGAATATTAGAAAACCTACAAATTCACAGATAATTAGTATGACCTGTTACCCAGTAAGTCAAAGAACAAATCATGCAGGAAATTAGATAATATCTTATGATGAATAAGAGCAAAATATATAAAACTGAAGAGATGCAGCAAAAATATTGCTCTGAAGGAAAATTATATTTGTGAACATACACAACCTACATTAGAAAAGATGAAAGATCTCAAGTCAGTTTCCTAATTTACATCTTAAGAAACAAATGAACAACAACAACAAAAAAAAATAGCAAGTTAAACCCAAAACTCTCAAAGAAGGTAAGGATCAAAGAGAGATAAGAACAGTAAGAATAACTTTGTTCTTAGAAAACTGACCCTCATCGGCTCCTCCGCACAAGGACAGCGTGCTCCACCCAGCGGAGTCGGGAGAGAGGAAGTTACTACTGCGCTAGTCATATCGCTCACTAGAGAAACAGGTTTAATGCACCTTGTACAGATACATAAGGGTTTACAAGGTGGGCTCACAGTGGTCACCCGTAGAACTAGGCGTGAAGAAGGTAGAAGATCCACCTGTATGATCCAGTCAGAGCCGGAAGGCCCGGAGCCTGAGTCCCTATCAGGAGGCCAAGGCATCCAGGCGGGAGGCTGTGCTGGAGGTGAGGAGTCCACACTGGAAGCTGGGAGATGACGCAGAAGCCTAGAGCCCTACCAAAGTGAACCCCTCTAGGGCTTCCGGCTTCATCTCCTTTTATTCCATCTGGGTTGCAAGCCTTCTGGGTGGTGCAAGTTATGCTGTGCTTTTACAGAATGTGTGGGACTAGATAGAAGGGTCCCTGAGTGGGGCTTCTGTCTTCATTGAATCCCTTCAGCCATACCCGGAACTCTGCTAATTCCAATCAGTGCCACACATCCTGAATGCCTTCATCCCACCATCAGAACCCCAGCCAGATCCAAAAAGCCCCACCCCTGAGTGCATGAGGCTTTGGGGTCACCTAGATACAAGCCATAAAAACTCCCAACCTTATGGAAATGAAAAAGATTCTAGAACAGTGCTTTGAACAGTTACAGCAAACATTTAAAGAATCAGTAATAATCTCTCTCAAACAAGAGAAGAAGAAACCAAAGGAAGGACTCCTTTGTACTTTATGATGCCAGCATTTCTGGTACCAAAGCTAGAGAAAGACATCCCAAGAAAACTATAGACCAGTTTTCCTTGCAAATACAGATGAAGAATCTTCAACATCTATTTAAAGACTCTTAGAAAAAAAAGTAAGGACAAATCGTCATGGTTTCGGATTTGACAGCAGTTTCATAAACATAATATTAAGAAGCACATATAACAAAGGAAAATGGGTAGATTGGAAGCATCATAAAAACCTTTTGGGCATCAGAGAAGACTGCCAAGACAGTGAAAAGAACTTACAGGAGAAAGAAAATATTCACAAATCTTTCATCTAACAAGAGTGTTGTGTTCATAATAACTCTTAAAATTCAACAACAAAAAGACAAGCCAAATAAACGAGCAAAGCATTTGGATTACCAGTTCCACGAAGAATTACAAATGGCCAATCAGCTCATGAAAAGATGATGCATATCGCTGATTATTAGGGAACAGCAAATCACAACTACACTGAGACACCACTTGATACTCCCTAAGATGGCTGTGATTTTGCAAACACAATTTAACAAGTGTTTCTGAGACTGCAAAGGAAGGAACTGGAACCTTCATACACTAGTAATGTAAAATGGTGCACCTGCTGTGCAGGACAGTGACAGTCCCTCCAGAGCTGAACAGAATTACTGTGCGTCCCAGCAGTTTCAGTCCTGGGTCACAAACTGTTAGGCTAAACCAAGGCACAACTGAGGCCACTGAGGCAGGCAGAGTTGAAACAAGGTATGAGGACTTTATTGCTGACTGGGTGCGGTCAGGCCGTGGTGAAAATCCGCTGGCCCTGAGCAAGGGGTGAGAGCATGTTTTTATAGGGGAGTTTAGGTAGGGGAGGGAGGTATTGCTGAGGGGAGTGCAGCATTTGGGGTCTCTTGAGTTGGGGTCTAGGCTGGGTGATAGCGTTGGGTCCAGGGCACACTGGTGGGCACAGCGCCTGGTGGGTTTTCATGGGCCCAGCTCTGTGCAAGTTGAGCTGCACAGACAAAGTCACATTGCCCCGCCTCCCTCACTGCACTGCCCCCCAGCAGTTCCCCAAGGCCTTGCTTCTGCCTGCAGTGAGCACAGCGACTTCTGCCTACTTCCTGATTTCCAAGACAGACACAGCCTTATGCTCAGCAAGCAGAGTAATCTGCTCAGAAACACCAGCGCATGAAATTTATATACCTTGTTTGAAAATTGCCAAGTTTTGAATCAAGGATCACGTTACGAACCAAGGTACTATGCAAAATACGGACTATTCGTCAGGAAGGTGATAGATTAATTTTTATCTGAGTCCATCTGTTTCCTGATCTGTGATCCATAATGTATAAGGAAACTAAGTTCTCATTCCCAATACCATTTTTCTTAAAAATTCTAATTTGTACAATGCATTCTTTTTTTTTTTTTTTTTTTTTTTTTTGGCACCAGGGATCAAACTTAGGACCTCACTCTTGCCAGGCAGGCAGGCGCTTATGCCACTGAGCTAAATCCCTGGCCCTGTACTATGCATTCTTAAATGAAATGGCGTAGAAAACACAGCATATCAGAATGTGTAATTATAAAAAAAACACCCGTGCCTTCATTGTGTCATCCGCGGTGGCCTATGGGAGGAAGGTGATCTGATCTGCTGTAGAGTCGCAGTGTGAGGTGAGTGTACTCAGAGGTGGCTGCACACTGTAGGGTGAGGGGCCTTTGTTTTGCTTTACAATGGAAAATCCCCAGAATGGTGAGGCAGCGGCCAGGGAGGGCCAGGCTTCCAGACAAGGCAGCTGCAGGCCAGGAGCACAGGGCAGACGGTGCCCCCTGGAGTTCTGCAGAGTCATAGCCCTGAGCAGACTGCCTGGAGCAGCAGAGCACGTGAAATAGGCCAGGGGAGAGAGTGCGCTCGTGTTCTGAAAGCAGGGCTAGTGGGTCAGGACAGACAAGAGGCGGTCACATTCAGAAAGGGAGCGCTTTGGACTGTCCCCGAGATCGGCCAGCTTGTGTGTGCCTGTAATTCTCTGTCTGGCTGTAGAATGGGGCATTAGCAAGCTTTGCGAGAAACACGTCTTCCTTGCTGTCCTCCTTTCGGCAGCATCCGTATTTGTGTCTGTCATTCAGGGGTCGTGCGGCATGGTTAGCACCGCTGGTGTCACCTCTGAACGCCTGTGGCACCCAGTCACCAGGACACGCAGCGCTGCCACCTTGGTGTTGTCACCACCCCTCATTGAAGTCAGTGGGTAACAACTTCAGCAACGCGGAGCAGACGCTCTGCTGAGCGTCCCGTGTGCCTTAGCCCACTGGGTCCTCACAAACCTGACCGTGCAGGTTACTTGCTGTCCCTTTTTACAGGGGAGGAGCCCGTGCAGTCCGGTTCTTTAGTGCTAAAATAGACACTTTTCTACCTTAATTATTTAAATTAGTGTTGTAAAATCATCGCACCTAGTCACATCTGCAGGTGTTACCTTCCACTAGAGAAAATGCTTCTCTGGTCTTTGAAAGAGTTTTGAGCTTTGCCCGAGCACTCGAGGGCTGATGGCTGAAGTGAGATGCCACCTCCTTCCCGCTCGCACCTTCCGCCCAGGGTTCAGATCAGGAAGGGGGTGTGGGCCACAAGGGACCGAGTGGCATCAGCAGTGCCCAGTGACCGGGCTCGAGAGTGCTGAGAAGCACGCTTTTCTGAAAGGAAAGACGAGAAAGCTGTCCCGGGCAGATGCTCGACTTTTCACCAGCAGTGTTCTGCCTGCGGTCAGGCCTGTCCCATGGGCATCAGTGGAGTTGCTGGTTCATTTCCTTTCTGGTCTGCCGTGTGCAAACACCAGCTATACGTACACATGCATACTTTGTACTAATTACGTGTGTGTGTTTGCACACTTATGCAGGCTTCTTTGAGTACTGACAGTGGTTTCTGTGTGCTTGCTTGTACACACCATACACATAGTAAATATCTCTACCGATGTTCAAAGTTATGGCCTGGTATCATCAAAAGAAAGTTAAAATAATTGTGATCTTTGAGCAGTAACACAGTGCCTTTCATTTAGAAAGATTTATTGCCTCCTACCTTCAAAAGAAAGTAAAAGTGGCTTTTAAGTATTTAATGGGTTAAGCTTATTATTTTAAAAACTCACAAATACGGAACATCTCATTCCCAGAAAGAGCCAAATAACAGATGTTCTTGTCTATTAGAAACAGTACCATTCTGTAAGAGCAAGTCAGATCAACAAGTATTTATTAGCACATTTAATATAGCCAACTTTGGGAGAAACAAAAGAAATAGACAACCCAGTACTCACTGTAACTACAAAAAGATCCCTTCCTCCTCCTGCTTAACCTTGAAGAATCTTTTAAAATATTAGTTAAAAATTATAGCAAAGGAAAAGCTGACTTCTAAAGACCTGGGAATTCTTAGTCTAAGTCTAATGTATTAAAGATGTATAAAGTGCTGTTGACTTTCTCTATAAAAATGTGGAATCTTTGTCAAAAATGGGAGCAGTAATAGGATATAACAGAGAGTAAATGTATTTTTTAGGAGTGTAACTAGATCAGTGGAGAGTCAAATTCTAAATTACCTTTCCATGCTTGTTTAGCCAGTATTACATGGTTCTAAAACATTACAAGAGAAAAACACTTATTACCCGCCCACCCGCAGTGTGGCCCAGGGTAGCCAGGCTCTTGTCATGGAGCCTGTTTTGTACATTTGCAAGACTAACATCCGTAATTAGGCCCACTTGCTCCTCCCCAGTCCCACCAAGGTCACAAAATAGGTGTTGTTTTGAAACAGTCCCCGTGGGAAGCCGGAAAAAGAGGCCCCCAAGCGTCCCACAGGTGGGCCCGACTGAGTCCCACAGGTGGGCCCGTGAGAAGGTCCTGGGGGGGCACGCCCACGTGTAGTTTCTGTCACTCACTATGTTAACTAACTCAGGAAATAAAATCTCCTGGTTGTCTTCTAAAATTCTAATATTTTTTAATAGAGAGTGATCACTGCTGGTGTGGTGACACATCACATGTGATCCCATCACTCGGGAGGTGGGACAAGTAGACCCATGGTCAGAGAGAGGTCAGCCTGTGACACACAGTGAGACACTGTCTCAGAAAAACAAGTACAATCGCTGCACAGTTCTAGAAGAGCCTGAGCATGGGCTAAAATTGGTATTTTGTGTCGTGGTTCTAATACTTTACCCTCCAGTGACTGTAACTTCAGAATCCAGAGTGTTTAAAAGAACTCGCTGTGAAGTCTGTGAAAACCTGTTGATCACATTTGTACTCGCTTTTTAATTAGGTGAACAGAATAGTTAATGAGAGATTGTAATCGAGGAAAGCAGAGTGAGGGGATTTTCTGACATGCCATGTGGTTGTGGTCTGCTGGCCCACGTGGGCAAGGGGTCACACTCAGAGCAGAGCCAGCACTTCGTTCTTCCTCCCGTGGCCTGTAGCTGAAACCCAAAGCCGGCACTAGAGAAATGTGTCGCCCCGGCAGTGAGGCCCTGTGTGCCCTGTGTGGGAGCGGGGCCCACACACACAAGCCCTTCCAGGCTGCCGGGGAGTCCCTGACTGTGGCCCGGGCACTTCTTTCCCTCGCAGAGGTGCTGTTCAGCCTTTTGTCATGTTTGAAGTTGTCAAACTTCTCTTGGCTAAGACTGAAGACAAGGCCCAGGCTGTGGGTTATGGGCAGAGGTTGGTGAAGTCGCTCGGTACCCATCCGTGCTGCCATCAGAGCAGTGTCACCTGCGCGGCGGTACTTGCAGTCTCACTGGTTAGCCTGATTCCACCCCCGCGTCCCTGCCTCGTGAAACCTTTGGGAAGTGGGACCCTCCTGTCTCAGGAGCTCTTCCTGTTCCCCATTTCCCATTCCTATTCCCCATTCTTATTCTCCAATGAATTTTCCCACTCTTAACTCTTTTTCTTGGAAGTAAATGCTGGTATTTTCTAGGCAATTTAAATGGTGTTTGTGTTAATGCTTGTGTTAATTAAAGAAAAAGTCCTTATACTCTGAAGTCCTCAAAAATGAAATCATTGCATCTGATCTGTTTGAAAACTGCCATATGGTATTTCTTTGCAGTTGAGTTTTGAGATTTATTTTTAAATGTGACAAACTTTCCCCTAATTCTCGTGCCTCACAACTCGATGCCAGTGAAGCGAGAGGTTAGTAACTGTGGTGGGGTGGCCTCGGTCTCTCACTCCTGTGGTGAAAATGTGTAGTTTCTGCTTCATTTATTTTTGTAACTTCAAGAAATCACAGTGAAGCCTCAGTGTGTAAGCGTCCATCACTGCCCTGGCAAGGCGGCACGCAGGTGCGCAGCAGGGCGGGTTCGCGGCAGCAGGGCGGGTTCGCGGCCGCCTTGGTTTATTAGTGTGGGCTTTGCGAGAGCCGCTCGCTCCTCCCTCCCCCGACACCCACAGGCAGCCTGTGGTTGCTTCCTCTGGTTTAGACTGTAAACCACTGAAAGGTGAAATTATAACCATATGCAGTTCGTTCTCACTGAGCACATTTCATTGTGCTTAATATGACTTCAGTAAAATAATCCATTTCTTTAATTAATTAATTAATTAATACATGAATATATCAAAATTGTTACTGTTGATTTACACAATAGACTTGAGAATTATTTTAAGTCCACCCTTATTTTCTGAATATACTTGGAACACTGACTCTTAAACTGACAAAGCTTATTCACCACCGTAACCTAGCAAACTGTCCACTGTCCACTGTGGTCAGTCTAACACCTCGAGCTGGAATTTCAGTTACCAGGTACTCTGTGTTAGAGTTAGGGCGGGGGCACTGAGCACCTGTATTGTGGCAGTAGATTGTCTTGTAATTTGTTCCTGTTCCTTGCCATTGTGTGTTCACTCGTGAGGAGATGTACCACGGCTTGGGTGTTACAGCTGTCTATAACACGATGAGTGCCTTAGTGCGTGCTTATTTGGGAGAGGGGGAACCCTCGTTCTGCTGTCAGGACCCCAGTGAAGCATGCGTTGGTTGTCCAGACATTGGAGGTCCCGTCCCTGTCCCTGCAGTCAGGAAGTTCTGTCTCACTCTGGTCACACCGTCCCTGTGGTGTTTTGTCTTGCTTTTGTGTTCAGTTATCAGTGCAGTCATTCATGGGATCCAGTTGTATGTTTGAGAAAGCCTGGTTTTATGTCTGGCTTGACTCCTCAGAGAGGGCCAGGTGGACACTGCTGTGTCATTCAGTGTCACCCATCCTTCCTTTTGTCTGTGTTGTCAAAGACACTTGGTAGCAGAAGTTTCCTTCTGCAGTGCCATCCCTGGCAGGCAGTGAGTTGCCAATTAAAAATGGGGAACAAACAGAACAGAGCGTCACCTGGGAAATTTCCTATGGAATTCCCAAAGCAAAGCGTTACCTCTGCGAGTTGTCAATTAAGGCTGTAGGCTGCCTCCCTGTGCCGACACCGTGTTTATGGGCCTTTTTTATTGGTCAGGTGGGACAATAACGTTTAAATACCATATGGTCAGGATACTCACTGTTCTGCTGAAAAGCACTCAGCATGAAAGAAGGCAATAATTTCAGCAATAAACTATTAAAAGAAAAAGATAATTCATAATCTTGGGTCCAGCTAGCTCTTTGTTCTTCCATTTTATGAGAACTCTAATTTCTAAGCATTCTACTTAGGACCGTGATGTTGGGTTGGGGAAAATGCTTGTTGAAATTGTAGCTCAAATCATTTGATTTCACATGAAGAGCAATACCATAAACATCCAGTGACCTTTGCTGCCCTCCATGTGGCTTCTAAAATGTCAGTCAATGCACTTCACCTTAAAAGCTTCTCTTTTAAAATTTTCCTTGCAAACATTTAAATACATCCACATGTACATTTGTCTTCTATTTTTTGTTGTTTCATTCCATCTTTCATTTGTTATTTTGAGTCAGGCTCTTGCTATGTAGTGAGGCTGACCTTAAACTCTCATGTAGCCCAGGCTAACCTCAAATTAATGGAGCTCCTCCTGCCTTAGCCTCCCAAGTGCTGAGATTTCAGGTTTGTGTCACTACACCCACTTTACACATGTACATTTCATATAGCTCCTGGTCAGGACCAACATAATTTAACCTGATAGCATTTATACCATACTTTTATTAATGTTCTGCTATCTTTTAACAGATTTATTTTAAGAATGCTACTCTTTCTATAACATTCCATTTTCCTGAAAAACACACTTATTGACTTACAGGTAATTTTATTTGTTACAAACAAAGTTATCAATAAATAAATAAATTTGGAAGTACTGAAGCCTGAATTTCCAAATTTAAATTTGTTTCTCTGTTGTTATAGTAGGAGCCTTTTATCTGACTTGATCTAGACTGGTATTTTCTTTCAAAATCAGAATCAGTAAACTCAGAAAATCATTTTAAAAACATACCCACTTGTTTCAATTTACAGCAACACAGTACATAAAACTGATTTGCCAATCTTGATATTGGACTGGTTTTTCCCTTAGGTTTTGAGTCCAGTGATTGGTATTGGACCTGTGTGTGTGTGTGTGTGTGTGTGTGTGTGTGTGTGTGTGTGTGTGTGTGTGTGTGTTAAGGGATGTTATGCAGATGACTGTTCTCACTAACATCAGAAATGTGTCAGGAAGGTTTGCAGTGCGTTATTGGGAATGCCCCAAAATGGGAAGGAAGCTCAGTGCCTGTCAAAGCAGTAGGATGAGTAGGTAATACATCGTGGTGTGTTCAGTTAGCATAGTAGTGTGCACGGCAGCGAGAATCAGGAGATTACAGGGTGCAGCTCTTAGCAAATCTTACCGAACCTAATGAGAAAGACAGCAAACAAAAACTACGTAGCTTATGATATGAAGCAACAGGCAGACATCAGGGTTTTTGTGGGTGTTTTCTGTGAAAGAGAAAGGGAGTGGGACCGGAGGGAAGGACCAGAGTGCCTCCAGGGTCCCAGAGGTGCCCTGGGTGCGGACGCGTTCCCTGTAAGCGTGCTCTGTCTAACTCGTAGCTCAAGCCCTGCGTGCTTCTGTTATGCCTGGCATCACTCTTAACATGTGGCCGTGTCTGATGGAACTAACAGGAACAAGGTGAACCAGCGAGTGGAGACAGAGAAGGGACCAGAGACAGGCTTGGTTAGGGAGTCTGTTCACAGGGAGGTCAGACTTCACAATGTACCCTGGGCCATCTGTAGCTAATTTAGTCAGGAAGACTTTTTCAGCCCAGTTTGTTGTATTTTGCGTATTTAGTGCTTAGATTTATGCAGCCACTGAGGATTACTGAACAACTATATAATTATAAATCACAAGTCATTTTATTCATCCCTGAAAAGTCATCAGTATCACCCTGTTCTTGTTTAAGTTTGTTTTTAAATCAGCATCAGATCTATTCGGGGTAAAATACTACTTAGGCAGAACTTAGGTCTTCACATACCAGTACACTTCATTAGTTAAGCTAATTTTGTGTGATATCTCTCCCCGTATTTGTACCACTTTTGTTTCCTTCGTGGGGGGGTAAAATCATGAAACTGTTCTGGTATGTATTTGCTCAATTTATATAACATCCATCAAAAACCACACACATATTAAAGTAGGATTCCAGGGTTCACTGCATTTGGAAGAGAAATGTGCTTATTTCAGTAGCATCCAAATGTGCACTAGCCCAGCACGTCATGCTAATGGCCCAGGAAAGAAGGATGTGGTTCTGTCACCAGAACTAATACTCTCCTTCGCGGTGGGGAGGGACACCTGGCAGACCCCATAGATGCGGTCCTTTCCTCAGCTGCACCCTCATTGCTTCCTGCTGTCATAAATTCGGGCAGAAAGTATTAATTTGGCAACACAAGAGTATGCTTCTGCTAGTTAAAGTAGATAATTATGAAAATATGTATTTATATATAACAGTGATATTTAAGGTATGAAATGCCATGATGTCTACAAGAAAGAAAATGTTTAAAATAACGTGGCCTGTCACACACAGCACAGGCTCCTTCCTTTGAAATGAATTCCTGCCCACGCGCATTACTGAACACACTTCAGAAGCTTTAACACTGTTTCACAGTCCTAAAAAGATGCCAACTGAAGCAGACAGAGGGCAGAGCCGGGGCCCTGCCCTGAGAGGAGTTAGTTTGTGGTGTTCGTGTCTCGGTGCATGTGTGCACACACAGGGCCCCTCAGCGCAGTGGCCCAGCCCTGAACGTGCCCAGTTCTGAGAGCCAGATTCCTGGGACCCTTTGCCACCTTCCGTCTCCTGCCGTGTTGACTGTGCCAGAATGCTGTGCAGTGGCGAGGGGGAAAGCTGAGCTGATGTCACAATGGCTGTGTGCGGAGGAGACAAGGAGTCCCCGTGCCTCTCGGGGACAGGAAAGCTGAGCAGAGCCCTGTGAGCTGCGAGTGTGTAACCAGTGAGCAGGGGGGCAGGAGGGCCCGAGTGCACCCATCTGCTGTCACCCAGGACTGCTCTTGGGCCACTGGGAAGTGAGCCAGGTCAGAAGTTACGGGCACCAACCGGGCATGGTGGCGCACATCTGTCATCCCAGCACTCGGGAGGCTGAGGCAGGAGGATCGTTGCAATTTCAGACCAGCCTGGGCTACAAAGTGAGCTCAAGGCCAGCCTGAACTGCATAGCGAGACCCTGGCTCAAAAAGACAAAAAAAAAAAAAAAAGTTACTGCCGGAGTCCAGCTGCGGCAGGGCTAGGGTTTCCCAAAGGTGGACAGGGAGTTGGCGAGTGAGAGACACAAGACACTGCACACCAGTCTGTGAGTGAATCTGAATCCCATTTATTTTTTTAGAAGCTGGAGTATATATTTGCTAACCTTTGGCAGCAACCCCCAGCCCCAAGCAGGAAGCGCCCCAGGCTTAGGGCCAGGCAGGGACAATCCTAAACAATAGGTTTTAATTTACCTCAACCCCAAGCAGGAAGCGCCCCAGGCTCAGGGCTAGGCAGGGACAATCCCAAGCAATAGGTGTTAATTAACTCTTTTCACCTTTGTAACATCTCAATCTTGTTACTTAGTTAGCTTGGGAAATGTAAGCCGATGCACCTGGATGCCTGCAGGAGGAAGAGATGTGTGAGACTATCATGCCGCTCCCTACATTGTTTCCCTTATCACTTATGGGAGTATGGCAGTCCCTGTTCGGGCGCCAGATGCCGGAGTCCAGCTGCGGCAGGACTAGGGTTTCCCAAAGGTGGACAGGGAGTTGGCGAGTGAGAGACACAAGACACTGCACACCAGTCTGTGAGTGAATCTGAATCTGCTTTATTTTTTAGAAGCTGGAATATATATTTGCTAACCTTGGCAGCAACCCCCAGCCCCAAGTAGGAAGCGCCCCAGACCCAGGGCCAGGCAGAGACAATCCCAAGCAATAGGTATTAATTAACATCAACCCCAAACAGGAAGCACCCCAGGCTCAGGGCCAGGCAGGGACAATCCCAAGCAATAGGTGTTAATCAACTCTTTTTACCCCTGTAACATCTCAATCTTGTTACTTAGTTAGCTTGGGAAATGTAAGCCGATGCACCTGGATGCCTGCAGGAGGAAGAGATGTGTGAGACTATCATGCCGCTCCCTACATTGTTTCCCTTACCACTTATGGGAGTATGGCAGTCCCTGTGAGGACAGCGCCTGTCTTAGGTCAAGGACTCTTCATATGAACCCAACCAGGCCTTACCCGTCATGGGCCTGCAGGACAGCAATTGGTCCTGTGCCTGTCTTAGGCGGCTGGTGGCGTAACATATGTGTCCTAGTTGCCCGTCTTTGGCTGCCTGTAGGACAGCGCCTGTCTT